>BJFM01001087.1:102636-137526 GCA_016586285.1 Arothron firmamentum | reverse complement strand
AGAAGAGAAGAGAAGAGAAGAGAAGAGAAGAGAAGAGAAGAGAAGAGAAGAGAAGAGAAGAGAAGAGAAGAGAAGAGAAGAGAAGAGAAGAGAAGAGAAAAGGTGTAGTAGGAGGAGTGTATGGACGTCTGACTTGCTTGCGGGAAAATTATAATAAATTACGAAACATTTAATTTCTAAGCGCGTTTCTTACAGTCTACCCTTCCATGGTTAAAAAAAAAGTAAATAAAACAGCTGTTAATAAAGATAACCTTAACTATACACGTAGAATGTATGGAATAAAGATACAAACTAGATTAAATAAAGGAGGATGTGATACTGGAAGGGTAGAGGGAGAACACTGTTTGAAACTGGTGCGCTTGAGTCTTGATTTAAAAAGATGTCAGGTGGGAGTGAGTTCCGGAGACTGACAAATGCTTAATATTCACAAAAACAACAAATAAGAGATATTAACATGTTTTTATGTCATATTGGGCAACAATTGACAAAGTAAAATGTCATATTTCATTTTATCGGCCTTCGCTGAATTTGGCAAAGCCAGCAAGGAGGCTGGGAATGCTAGTTTAACGTTGTCTCTACTTCTATGTAGCTGTATGCAGTTATTTTGGATTTGTTTTAAGCTACAATTTGTTTATGATTTATTCATATGTCTACATTAGATGTAATTAGATTAGATATATAATTCCTGTATTTATTTCTATCTAAAGCTGCTCATTCTGTGTTAATGTTGAAATAGGAATGCATATTTTCAAAACGAGGCTGCTTTCTATGATGTCCAGGAACATGCACTCATGAACTGCAACCATAATAAAGTAATAACTGCATATAAGAGTACTTCACATGTTTCTGCAATCACCTGAAGACAAACCTGGATTCCAATTTAAACTTTAAAATAATTCTCTAAATATTGATTAAAATACATACAGTATTTATGTAAACCACAATTATAATAAAAAAAATGGAACTACAAAGGATGTACCTATTTAAGTATAAACAAAGTAATCAGTCTTATTAAAACCCACATCCTGTTAAATTTTTTCTGGATTTGGTTTTTTTTAATCTGCGTTATTAACTTCATATTTTGTAACTCCATTAATGTTCTTACCAAAAAAAAAAAAAAAAAAAAAAAAAAGGATGCAGAGGGGCAAATGTTTGGAGGTTTCAGCTCTTGGTTGAAAATTGCTCTTTGGACATTTTTAACGATGGCTATAAATCAAAGTACTTTCAGTACATGCTGTAGTAACGGCTGTTTTGTACTTGCGTGCACGACTTTGACATCCACATGTACGGACTTGCATAAGTTCGTCCAGTTTAACAAATTAATTCTGCAGTGATGAGAAGTGACGATAAAGATCAGATCAAGATTAGAACAGACTGCGTTAGGAAGTTACCTGACAAAACGATTCTGTCGTATTAGAGGGGGGGGAAAAATCAACGCTGCTGCTTCATCCTTTGACAAGAAAAGCGTCCGTGACAAAGGGGATTAAAATCCTCATAATATCTCATCTAATGTTCTCCATCGCTGAGGGTCCGGTTGGAGCGCATCGGCGTGCAGTCGCGCAGCATTCTCAGAAGTGCCAAATTGTTGGACAGGTTGTGCGTCTTGAGCCCCTGCAGGCTCCGCCCTGCGCTACTGTGGACTCCCCGGCTGGAGGTGATGGAAACGACTCGCCCTGGGGGAAACGCCAGATCAATGAGTAAAGGGTTTTACACGGGCTCTACTTAAGGCTGCGGAGGGAGACGCTAAAATCCACCCTGAGTGGAGCAGAAGACAATTGTGCACCTTTATTTCTCATCTATATTTAAAGGTTTGTCTATGTTGTAATTTGCCACAAACATGTTTAACATCTGTCATTATGCATATATTTAGCATATATATGGTACTTTTGTATAACTTCTGCCTTATTGCACCATTTTCCATATTTTTTCAATGTAGCAACGGGGCTTTTTTTGTTTTGTTTTTTGGGCCTGGGTAGAGCAATGGTGCAGCAAATTGGACAGTGAATCAAAGACGTGAGACACGGAAATCCCTTGATTGAGGACACTCCTCAGAGGTGGTTTTGTTGGAAATGGAAATGTTGCTCTGCAGAAAGAAAAAGCAGTTGTACTCAGGAAGAAATGATGAATATGACCCAGAAATAATGACGTTCTTTCTGCCCTGAGTGGAAAAGAGCCAAGTAAAAAGGAATGCGGTGGATTTAAATGCAAATCAAACATTTAACGTTTTTTTTCACATCATTTTCCTTTGAGGGCTTTGTCTTTTATTTTGTCTCCTCGCTGACTTAATTCCTTTCCTGTTGAAGCATGTTGGTGGAGCAGCTTCAAATCAACTGACAAACACAGACCACAGACAAGCTGGCGGGAAGTCATTTCCTGCCCCTCTCTGCTCCTCTTTCTCTGAGGCAGCGCTTGACAAACACCAAGTTTGACTGATTACATGACAATCCACAAGGCCATCAACTAATTCTATAATAGATTCATTAAGCCGCAAAGATGTAAGCAGAGCAGTCAAAAGATGTTGTTTTCTAAACACATTATTGACCAAACAAAACTAAACCAGAGCTTAGATTTATGATATAAAACTTTATAAAACCACATTCCCACATATAGATCTGCTGCAACCACATGCAAAAAGTGCAAATAGAAGTGTGTAAGTGTAATATAAAGGAAGCCATTTCAGTCTAATGGGTTTTAATGTGCAACAGCTCAGTCCACTGACAACGACCACACAGCAGGTTTAAATGATGTTTACCGGCGTCTGTATTCAACAATATCTCCTCATGGATACATCAGAGTGCAATCGCAAAAAGTGCTCCATAATAACATTAAATTACAGTGCAATTTTATATTAAGCCGTAAAATATTTAATCTTGTGAATGTGCTTAGATTGCTTAGGTTTTGTTTTTTTTTTAAATCTAAACTCATAACAACTACAACTTGCTGTTGGATAAACCATTTTTAACTTTTTTTTACTACTCAATACAAAAAATGTAGGTAAACTAAAGCTCTATTTGAGCCCAGCAACCAGATAGATAGATAGATAGATAGATAGATAGATAGATAGATAGATAGATAGATAGATAGATAGATAGATAGATAGATAGATAGATAGATAGATAGATAGATAGATGATAAAGACAGTCAAATACAGTCAAACTTTTATTTCCCAAGAACTGGGAAACAATTTAAAAAGAAAGAAAGTGTGTGTTATTTGTATTATTCCACTCTGAAAGATATTTAATTATAATTTCTCAATGGATTTTTTTTTTTTTTTTTTTTTACTTATTTTTATTGTGGAACCTAAAATCAATCTTGTTGCATTTTAGTGTTTGAAATGGCCATAATTAGATTTGATTTGGATCTCCTGAGGTCCACATCCTTTTTGAAAGAGAATGATGACTTTAAAGGTGTGTGTGACCTCCCTTTAATGCAGGTGTTTGCTGTACACTGGTTTCCCCGCTGCATTGCCGTCGCCTCTGACTGTGAGCCGCTGGCCTCTGGCTGCTTTGACTCGTCTCTGTCGTCCCATGGGAACGTCATGGTGTCCCAGACAAATCCTCCCACCAACACGACAGCCTCCAGAGAGCTAGGCTGGCTAAAGCCTCACTTCCCCTCCAGAGGCAGAAAGAGATCCAAACAAAGTAAACAGTAAGTACCTGGTAGTCAGCTTCCTTATCCTTGTTAATTATTCAAAATCCTGGAGGAGAGATCGGCCCACAGTCGTCTTCTGGTTCACTTTTTTTTTTTCTTCCAGGCCCTCATTCAACACGCTGGCTCCCCTGTCCTGCCTCCCCTTTCAACTTCAAACCCAGTCATTTCTGCAAGCTGCACTTTGATTGTACCAAACACCTGTATTTTTCAAGGAGAGACTTCCTCGTGAGCCCCCGCCTCCCATCTTTGATTGTTAAACAGCAGTGGCGCCGTCATTACTGTCTGTGCGACTGATGCCGCCCATCCTCCCCTCCCATCTTCCACCTATGGCTTTTAACCAGAACTTCAACTGCTCGGAGAAACTTTGGATTGCTCCACTTTATCTAATTGTCCAGAAACCATTGAACTTGCTGCCTTAGAGGTATCGTGTACTCACTGTGCTTAGTTTAGTTTAGTGTTTGAATCTCACACACACACACACACACACACACACACACACACACACACACACACACACACACACACACACACACACACACACACACACACACACACACACTTGTACTTATATCTTTGTTAGGATTGTCATAGTCATAATGTATTACCCTTCCCCTGATTCGAACCCTAACAATCCCAGCTAACCCCTTGACCTTAACCCTAACAACAACCCAATTCTAACCCAACCTTTAAAACCAGGTCTTAACCCTCAAACAGCCCTTTGAATCTGAGAACCAGCTAAAATGTCCTCACTTCCCAAAAATGTCCTCACTTTGCCAGTAGAATGCAAATTTTGCTACTCAGTATGTAGCAAGTACAAGAACACACACACACACACACACACACACACACACACACACACACACACACACACACACACACACACACACACACACACACACACACACACACACACACACACATGCAACAGTAATACCATGCTTTATTAGACAGCCTCTCCTGCCATCCTGTCTCCCCCCCAGATTAATATCCTCTGGGCTTCTCAGCAGCTGTTTCCATCCCTTAACACCACTCATCTTCCTCCGGATGGCCCTCTCCTTCACAGGGCAGGGATTACAAACTGGGCCACAGGTTTTTTTGGAGCCCGCCTGGCTCCAAAAAATAAAAAATAAAAAAATAAAAAATCCGGCAATATAGGAACGCAGCTTCCAAAGTTTAATTGAAAATCAATCTAAATTAAAATCAAATCAAATAATTTTTAAAACAATAATGTCCTTAATGTAGTCATAATTAATAATTTGTGGGAGTGATAAGACTTCTGCACACAACGACCTGAATCTACACTCTTTAAGATAACAAAAGGCCAGCAGCCCCTTATGGCCTTTAAGCTCACATATTTTTAACCTTTGACTACTTTAAAGTGGTAGTTATGGGGTGACTTTCAATTTCACAAAAGCAGTTTTTCAACATGATGTATTTACTTCTAATTTAGGGTATTTTATACAGAACTAGAGTTTAACGAAGGAGCGGAGGAGCACATTTCTTGTCCACACAACTGAGAATAGATCACGTTGAGCCAAAATACAGTGATACACCATGTTATTTAAACCCACTGGAGGAAGGAGACATGCATAATTTTATACCATTTTTCGCCACGTATTGCCATTTTTCGCTTGTGTTTACTCAATTTAGTCTGGCTGGTGTGTACCGTTACATGCTTTGAATCAGCACAACTGTTTATTTACAAGTATTGTCTTGGTGAGTCTGATCAGTTTCACCCGGTTCACGTTGTGTGCGGGTTGTGCTTGTGCTGGACCGTGCCTGGGTGTGCCGGGCTTTGGCACAGGTGGGTGTTTACCTCCCATGATGTTTTTCACTGTTATTGTGTGACAGCAGACAGGATGTGCGGCGCTTGTCAGCGCGCTTCCAGGAGATGAAAGGCTGGAGAGGGTGTGGAGGTAGCTGAGTGCTGTTCGGGTAACAGGTTGTCTTCACACAAACCACCTCAGGTATTCACTCCTGTGGCCTTCAGCATTCCTACGGCCGCAAGCGAACAGCACTTAACACCAAACCCAGTCCAGGTGCTAAGTCTCCCAGCACAAACATTAGTCACTCCTTGTTTCCGTTTGCGTGCGCTTACATGTGTGTTTGTGTGTAAGGATCATTAAACTGCTAAAAGTGATTACGTCATGCGAGCTTCCGAACCGAGGCCCAAGCGCGTCAGTCAATGTATTGACATGAAAGTTGTGTGATTTGTCTGCTGAGCATGGCGCACGGACTACAGGAATGCTGCAAACCCAAGCAATGCTGCCGGGCAGGGTTACATTTCTCAAGGCTGTGGAACGCGTCTTTGTGATTCTCAATCACAACTCCGTCCAGGCATGTTCTGATTATTGTGTGCTGATTTTCACATGTACAGAACCTGTAAAATACAACAAGAAATAAAAGTCTAAATATCACAAATAGATATCCATGACTTCCTCCCAGAGTCAACATTTTACTTACTGCCCACTAAAGGCATTGAAAACTTAACCAATGAATATTTATAAGAATTGTTTTGAATAATGACAATAAATAGTTGTACTGACAAACCATTGAGGATTCTTGATATTCCCATTAGTAAAAACTAACAAGCTCTCTGTCAGCCTAATTTAAGTCTAAATACTCCCAGTTACGCATAAGAGTAATTTGTTTCATCATTATTGCATTTTATTTTATAGTCAGTGTTCAAGCACAAAACTCTGGAATCTGCAAAATCAGAATAATGCATTTTAAATTACATTTTTAAGGCTAATTCTAAAAAGAGTAGAATATAAATGTGTTGTGTAGTTCTTTTACCTTGCTTTTCTATGTTGAGTCAAAAAATTCAAATGTGAATTTCCCCCAATTTTTTGAGAATAAAAACAGAACTGAAATGTATATTTATTTATTATTTCTTGTGTATGATTGCAATACTGAAAATAAATCAGTGAAACGTGATTATTAAAACTCTTTTTGTGTGTCTATGTTAAAGAAGGCTGCTGTATTTTTTGCTTCATCTTCTATTATTATTATTATTATTATTATCATTATTATTATCATTGTTATTATTATTATTATTATTATTATTATTATCATCATCATCATCGTAATTATAAGTACAGTAATATATAATATTAAATAACTAAGAAACCCATACATTTGAACTTAATTTACAGACTGTTGCTGTAGGTAGATATGATTGTTTTCATGGATGAATGTGGCTGGACAGCCTCTTCGTGGCCTTACTACGGTTACAATGTGTCCGTTGTTTACACAAGGTGAGACGTTTGTCCAGCTCATCAGTCTGAGTCACACAGACATGAACTCATGAGTTTAAGTTGAGTCAAGCTGATAATCATCAACCATGGTGGAAAAATAAACATCTCATGTAATTATTGTTTTATAAAATTTTGCTTGAGATATGAACCTGCAGGGAAAAGAACTGGCAGTTGCAGGCGAGGGATTCCTCAGAGCACCTTCTGGAGGATGACCAGGAGTTTTGGCTGTGGTTTGGAAAGCCTGCCAAAGGGAGAAGAGCAGCAGACTGATGATGAAGATTTACAACATGACACAGGTGTGCACTGGCAGCGGCGCACGGCGGTGAGCTGCCCTTGTGGCCAGACGAGACGAGACCTTTAAGTACATGCCTCTGGAGTCCTCCGTCACGTGACTCCCCTTCTCCAACCTGCCTCTCTCGCGGCACGACCGCTCGTTCCGGGCATTGAAAAAAGGTAAAGGTTTTCTGCGGTAGCGTTCGCTGACTAGCTCTAGTTTGCAGAATACGACCCCTATATTCTCCCCCTCTAACCTTAAATCCCGTTAAAGGTGCTCTAACAGAACGCAATGGCAGACTCGCCGCGAAATAATGTCGGGCCTTATTTGTTTTAAACAAATATTGATCCGAACAAGCTTCGCCACAGCACACATGCTAGCTGTCTGCTTTTTTAATAACATGATTTCCGGACCTAAAACAGTGCTTGGTCGCAAATATGAGGACAGGGCGATAATAAGGCGGTCGGATTTGTGGAGATTACTGTCCGCGAACTGTCCTGCACGTAGACTACTTCCTAATCCCCGTGTGTGAGTGTTTAAATGGATGCGACACGCATAAACGTGGGCGAAGAGTGCGTGGACCACACTAAAACGTGTATACAGGCACACTGGAAACACACAAATTAACCAACATGGACATACGCACACTGACAATCTGCACACACTGAAATACTTGCGTATACACTGTCAGTGCGGAGACACACGCACGCAGCGCAAAACTGCGCGTGGGACGTTTTTGGTGCGCCCGGAAGTTGTGTCGGTGTAAGCGGAACTCACCGCTATGTTGTCAAAATACGTGTATTCAGCTAGCAAAACTTACATTTGATAGGCAATATCTCCCCATTGTTTAGAGGGTCTTGGACTGAGTATTGCTGGTAAAATCTTGCACGGGATGAATGCAAAAAATAAATCTATGTTTGATCTCGATGGCCTTGATTTTATTATGAAAGTTAAAACTGTTACTGCGCGTGTACGTGCACATATTTCAGTGTCTTTCCCCCACCTACAGCACAGTCATTCCACCAAAAGTCTGTTCAGAATGGCCGAGGACTCACTAACACAAAGCCACATGTATAGTAATTATCTTAATTATTGTTATTATTATTATTTGAAGATTTCATAGGGAGAGACATAAAATATAAACCATTCTTTTCTGGGTTGGGGTTAGGGTTAAGGTTTAGTTAAAATTAAGAGCCAATAATTGGATTAGCTTCTATACCATTTGTGAATGGGTTGGGAGAAAATATAAACTCTTCAACAATCAATATGTGGTGTGTACTTATTATATTAGGTCTTTTTTTTGCTTGTTTGTTTTTTTCCAATTACCATGAAGGTAGTGGCCAATTTGGGTCTCAAGTGACAGTTTATCCAGTTAAAGAACAGACAATTGCATTTGTTATTTATATTCTTTTAAAAATACTACAAATAATCTAAGACAGTCACTGCATAGATTTTTACATTGTACAGTTTAATTGCAGGGTTAGGGTACATGGGTAATTATTTTTTGGAATTCTTAAAAAAAAAAATACAAAAAAACCCCAGACATGGTAAATATGCTGGTGCCATGCATAAAGGATCTTTAAAAAAAAATTAGTAAGATGACAATGGATGGATACAATATTATCTACAGATTAATAAAACCCCTCTTTTTTTCAAAAAATATTGTCATGGTACCTTTTCATTTATGATAATAACTTTAGAGTTTATATGTGTTATTTTAAATGCAGCTTAAAGACTGTCACAACACTAAGATTAGTAAAATATAAAATGTGTTTCATTTTAAAGATAGATGTTTATTTAATTATATTAATTACATGAATTAATAAGAGATTACATTTAATTTTATTTGCTGAATATATTTTGGTTGTCAAGACAAACTAAGAGAACCCAATGCACACATACAAGCTTAAATTCATGTATTTTTTACAGTCATAAACAAGACATGTTGACATTAATTGTTTTAGAAGACTATGTTTACTTTAATTAAATAGAATGAAAGCAAGATTCCAGTATCGGTAAAGCGAAAAGTATCATTTAAACCTTAAATCGTCACAAATGACACGCATTTTAAAACATTCTATTCTTGAGAGCAGTTTTACTAGGACATGTTTCTATAGACTGTACGCCATCTAAGTGTTTTAATGTTGTTTTCCTCAGGATGGAGGAGGCTCCCATGTCATGTGATTGTTTTGTTTCCTTGCCCCCTGGCTCCCGTGATAATCATGTAATTTTTGGCAAGAATTCCGACCGTCCTCGGGATGAGGTGCAGGAGGTGGTCCACTACCCGGCAGCTTCTCATCCTTCCGGATCCACTCTGGAGGTAAATTAGTTCCTCACCTCCTCCATGATCTGTGTTCCTATTCAAGATGTTAGCGGAATATCCTTGACTGTAGCATTCTTTTTTAAAATTTTTTAAACAAAATCAAAATGCAAAATCATATATTGTTAAAATGAATAATGTATTTTTTTCCACTGAACACTAAATCTACAACTAGCATTCTGCATGCAGCTTTAACAGTATTAATGTATCTGTTGTGTTTTCACCAACACTATATGTAGTGAAATACTGCAGCTCTGAAGTATGTGCTAACTTTAACTGTAAAGTTCATATTTCCCAACAGCTGATACAATTTCCCTCATATAAATTCAGTTTGTCTTTGGTTAATGTTGCACATTGCTCTAACTTACGCACTTATTTCTGTTTGCAGTGCACATACATCCAAATCCCACAGGTGGAGTACACCCATGCCATCGTTCTCAGTAAGCCTGCCTGGATGTGGGGGGCTGAAATGGGAGCCAACGATCAGGGAGTCTGTATAGGCAATGAGGCTGTTTGGACCCGAGAGACTGTTAAAAATGAAGAGGCTCTGCTGGGCATGGACCTTATCCGGTGAGTATCCACAAAATCCTGCAAGTCTTTGATCAGACACCTAACACACAGGTTTTGAGATGTAACGAGCACTCATGCAGTAGTTAAATATGCAGTAAAAGGTGATTAATTCAGCTCAGTAACAGAATGTTTATCATTAATTAAAAGGATCACTTTTACTGCAAAAATATGTAGAAATGATGAATATTAGAGTGAAAATATAACCTGCATTTGCTAAAAATGTTTCAAAAGCTAAGACAGGCTTTAAAATGCTACAGCACCGTGTGGTGAACCGCATGCTGTAACCATCACATTTATTTTATGTTGAAATAAAAGAGGAAAACTAAACAGTTTTCAGTTAGTAAAATAAGAAGCAATAATTAAGTATATCGAATAAGAAAAATATGATAACTAATCTTCAGGCATACCTTTCATGAAATAGCTTATTGTTTTTGGAGTAATCTGGGCTGACTTTCACTCATCAGTCTAGGGTTGGAGCGTGGTGACAGTGCCTGGGCAGCCCTGACAGTTATCACTGGCCTGCTGGAGCAGTATGGACAGGGTGGGCAATGCAGGGAGGATCCTGCTCCCTTTAGCTACCACAACACCTTCCTTCTGGTGGACCGCACAGCAGCCTGGGTCTTGGAAACCAGTGGACGTCTGTGGGTGGCACAGCAGATCACAGGTGAGCAAATTTGTTATTGTAGAGTTTATTTAAATAACCTGAAGCAGAGCAGATTTATTGTAGCCTCCTGTGTTTTGAGGTTATGGCTTGTATTCATGCTGTGACATTTATTCTACCAAGAGGGTGTGAAGAACATCTCCAACCAATTGACCATTGGTGCTGAGATCTCAGCAGAGCACCCAGAGCTAAGGAGTGTAGCCCAGGCTCATGGCTGGTGGGATGGCGAAGGGGACTTCAACTTTTCTCAAGTGTTTAGCCCTGAGAATCCGCCGGCCCGGATGGAGCTGGCCAAACAGCGCTACAAAGGAGGCACGGAGTTACTTCACCACCATGATGGTGAAGATGGTCCATTTCTTTAGTTGTACAATAATACACTAACCCAGAGATCATCAACCCAGTCCTAGGCCCATAATCCAGCCGGGTTTTATGTCCTACCTGGTAGACAACCGATTCACAAAGAAAACTGGGGCCCAGGTGAAAGCAGGATTCTACCTGGCAGGACAGAAAACCCGGCTGGATTACGGGCCTCGTAGGACTGGGTTGATGACTACTGCTTAACTCACCTTTTCTGTCCCTTGTGTGGTCTCAGGGTCAGTCACAGCAGAGGTCATGATGTCAATACTGAGGGACAAAGCCAGTGGCATCTGCATGGACTCCGGGGGGTTTTGCACCACTGGCAGCATGGTGTCTATCTTGCCAAGAGACACCAGCCTGCCCTGCATCCACTTCTTCACTGCCACACCAGATCCCTCCAGGTACTTTATTCTCTTTATATTTGACAGCTTAATCCACCTTCCTTGTACCCTGGAGGTTGAAGTACCAGAAAACACTTTGCCTGAACATGTACATTTTTGGCAGACAGGGAATCTTACTTCACGTCAAAATTTACACACTGTACAGCTGTGTCCCGGGGCATGGCTGATATATTGCCCTTCATTCTTTTGAGCAACTTTGAGTACTTGAAATTGCAACATCAAAGTCAACTACTATGTAGGACATTTTTTTAAATTCTCCTAAGTCATAGGTAACCGAACCCCAGCAACTAAAGTGACATGTGGCATGTAAAACAAATAATCGCCTCAGAGAATAAGATGGTTCTTAGTCAAACAAGTTATGTAAATTTAAGTGCTTGGATTGACAGGATAATTGGACTTCTGATAAGTTGTTGAAGACTACTCAACCTAAAAATGCTTTTAATGTGAGACAGTAATGTGTATTAGTCTGCTTCCCTGCTATAAACAATAATCACAGTGCCTTTGACTTACATAATGTTCACATAATGTAGCTGTTCAAACCAAAGGCCTTGTGACTGATAATCCAAGCTGCCGCAGCAATAATGGCAGCAGTAAACACGTGGCACTCAGATTCTGTGTCCTTGACCCACTCTGGTGTAAAGTCAAAGGTCTGATATTAGGTGAGGGTTGGAACTACGGCGACAGAATCCGCTGCTTGATGTTCCGACAGGTTCCGTCAGTCATTACGCCATCTGCCAACTGACCTACAGGTCCTCCTTTCCTTCCTCAAGTGTCCAGAAAAGGTCTTTGAGCTGCTCTTGTCTCAGGATAATCATAATTCTGACATGAGTCCTGGATTACACGCAAGTCACAGCACCTTAAAATAGATGTCAAAACTGCAATTTAGATGGCTGGTGGTTGTTTAGGGGAGGCTGCTCCATTGGACATCGCTGGCCTCCTTTTCGCCTCTTTCTTCTCGTCTTCTGTTTGTCCAGGATGTGACCATTTGAGTCTTCTATAAACGTTAAAGCTGAAATCTGTCCCGATTACCTGCTTGTAATGTCGGTTACGTTGTGTAAGAGGAGCACCGCACGGCATAGTTTCCCCTCCAATGCATGCAGGGGGTTGATGGGGATTTCTTTTTGTCTCTTTCCTGCGTTCTGCTAGGTCTATATTCAAGCCTTTCATCTTCTCGGAGTCTTGTACCCCAGTGCTGAGGGTGGTCTCTCCACAGTTTGGCCCAGATGACCCCGTCAGGAAGCAACCTCGCTTTCAGAGCCAGGTGGACCGCAGACATGAGCTGTACAAGTCCCACCAGGTGGCCCTCAGCATCATGGAGACCAAACCGGTGAGTTTCATTCATAGCTTCACACACATATATCCAATGTTGGTGCTTACATGACCCAAGAAGTGAGTGACTAAACAAACTCACATGCAAGGATACAGATTATCTCAGCCCTGCCTCGTTAAAAGGATTATGGTTCATTTTATTGTGAGTCAGGTCTATATGAGTTGCCTAAGTTTGTCACTCTGAGAGTTTTTCACTCTCTATTTGAAGGTTTTGTATCACCAAGAGTTCTGAATAAGAATTTTGTAACCTTCAACAGAAAAGTATTATTGCCATAGTTAACAATTTATTAAATTAAAATAACATTGTAAAAAATGTTAACTGACACTTAAAAGATACAGTCCATGAAGTAAGCTATATATAAATTCAGATTACAAATAGTTATGTATTGAAAAAAAACACTTGTTTGCAATTTAGATCATAAACAAATTAATTTATACATATTTATCAATTAATGGGATGTTGGTGTAAATTAGTAATGGTATTATCATCATTGCTTAATATTGATATCATAGTCATTTGAAACATTAAGTAAACAATAACTAATATTTTATGATGGCTTAGCTAATGTTAATGAAGGCAATCTTTTTGTGAAGTGTTATTTATGAAATGTTATCAGCATATTGGAGGAAGTGGGACACAGACACCCAGATATGCTAGAAGAGGAAATGGTGGTGTGTAATATCAGGTGTGCAGGTGCTGTCATTAAGTCTCTTGCCTCAGACGTCTGGATGAAATGAGATTTGGAAAAGTGGAATCTGGTCTCTCCTAAAAGTACATGTTACCTAAAGAGGCTTAACCACAGTTTAGCATTTACTGAGCGGACTGCTTTGACTGCCAGTGTAAACACATGAAACACATGTAATATTTGACACGGATGATAGTGCTGTCCTGACGGCTCCATCTTTCTCAATTTCAGAGCGAGGGTTTAGGTATCCTGGAGATACTGAGAGAACTGGAGTTGCAGTGTCTGAATGAGATTTCAGCCATGTTAAGTGGAGAGATATCAGGACAGGACCTCGGGGAGCTGTTTTTCGATTGTGTGGATGCAGAGATTAAATTCTACCAGTGAGGAGGTGAGATGATTCTGGAGATTTCTGTTTTATCTCACCACCGGTTCCAAAGCATTCCTTTTCCCCCAGGTTTTCTTGCTCATTCTTCTAGTTGTTTTGGTTTTTAATCATGTTATGATGCATTATATGTTACTGTGATTATAACATCTACTGTTGCTGTTACAGCGCCCCCAGGTGGACAAGCATTCACTCTTTTCCAGCAGAAGGCCCTGGATAAAACTGTTTCTCACCTGCGGCCTTCGCTACTCTGGCACGCATTCTCATAGGGTCTCATTATAGCACATTAAACTGTCTAAAATGCACATGTGACCTAAACGTCTTAATTGTCATGTAGTGACCTAAACATCTTAATTTTCATGTAAAAAATAGCACCTGCACCTTATTAGTGTGTTTAAAGATGTAGACTACAGTGGCGCCTAATATGTAGAGCTATGTCACACTGCACAGACACTGTTACTATGGCATTTCTTTATTGATTTTTATTTGCTAATAAATTGATGTTCATGTGATGCTATCTTTTGGCAAAAAATCAATAAAGAATTGTGTCAGTGTGTAATATATGGGCTATTCAATAATATGTATTAGCAAGTAAAACAAATAAGGTGTGATTTTGATGCTTTTCTGATTTTACTGCAGACGCAGATACTGTATCACAGAATATTTACTGGGCTTGCTGACAATGACCTGGGAATGTTTGAATTCCCTCAAGCAATACATGTGGCACTGAAGAAATTTAAGAAGTTGGCTTTGCATCTCTAATATTTCTACACAAAATAATTACAAAAATAACTTTTTTTTTCTCCAATCAACGAAAGGGAGGTCAGTTCTGCTGTATTTCCACCCCCAGTCGACAGGTGGCGGTGTTCTAACTAACCACACACACGCACATTCGCTCATTCATGGCGAATAAAAACACCAGCAGCAGAACCGCTTGTCAACCAGACACCAAATGAATTGCGAGTTGTTGTCTTTAGAGTTTACAACTTTTTCACGATATTTAGATCTCAGACTAGACGTTTTCCTCCAGGAAGGTGGAGTCGAATAACTGAAGAGGTAACGAGACATTCGGGTCTTGATGTGGACTGCATACACTGTGCATGGTGTTGCTAATATGTTAACCAAAGCCTGCACTAAAGCATTCATTGTAACGGAAAATAAACAGAGGCAGCTGTTGTCATTTAAAAGAACTGTCTAATTTTACTTCTTTAATATCTAATGTTTAAAGCTATACTAGTATTGTTGTTTGAATGAACTATTAGCAAGTAGCAGCTACCCAGGCAATGTACTGCACATTAGATTGTGGGCCTACATGAATTTGTGCTACAATAATCCTGCCAAATTTTGACAACCTGTATTATCATTTATGCATCATATCATAACTATTGAAACTTCGAGACATAAACAAATACTAACAGGTATTAAGGTATAATGTAAATCTTGCTTCCCCCCATTGACTACTACATTGAATACTTGTGACTCGTGATTTAAAGGTTTATTTATTTTTTTCCTCCTTGCAGACTAATATCCTCAAGGTAGCTGAGATGTATTTCCACAGGTCCGATCACAGTCGGCAGTACAGTGAGAGGAGGCACAGGGATCCCGATGATGAGCACTGGGAAATGCATGAAAGTCAAAGGAATTCCCATCATAAATATGGTGGCAGTATGGAGAGGACAAGCAGAAGCAGAGAGTACAGCGATTCACCGAGGAGGCAGTACAGCAAAGACTCAGTGAGCCGAGAAAGGGGACGGAAGAGTCCGTTGAGGAGACAGGTTTCCTCCCCAGATTGGGGTACTTCAGAAAAGAAAAGGCGAAGGCTGACAGACGATGAAGATCATTACAAATACAGACATTCGGCTAAGGTGAAAACAAGCCGGCAACTGTCGCTTGACAGTGTGTACATACACCCATCCACTAACTGTAAACATGAAGAAGAGTTTGAAAGTCGGAAAAGAACGAGAAGTTCCAGACACGGACACCATCACGAGGAGTTTGTGCACAGAAAAGGATATGGCGATGATCACGAAAGGATCTGGGACTCTCCACATCCCAGGACACAGACACAAGATGACTCTATGAAGGTTAGTCCCATTTTCCCTTCAGAATCCAGAACATCATTTTTCTTAATTATTTCTTAGCAGTTTCTATTAAGGGTCATTTGCAAAATGCAGTTCTAAAAGCTGATCAGACTCACAAAGACATTGTAAATTAGCATCAAATGGACTAGCACAAAAATATAGTACAGAAGCGGCGCAGCAAGACACTATTTTTCCTTGTTAAATATTTGTCTATGAAAACAATAGTTACATAGTTTGTGGTTGCTTTTGTGTGTGTGTGTGTGTGTGTTTGTGTGTGTGTGTGTGTGTGTGTGTGTTTAAGAATCAGAAGCGAGACATCTCACACCAACAGGCAAGACCCGATGAGAACAAGTCATCCAAGGGATTCCAGCGTTTCCTCGATGTTCTCAACAAGGGCGTGAATGTTGCCACTCTCACCAAGATTATGACTTCTGTAAAAGAGGATGATCCATCGCTGTCTCTGACTTCTCACCTGAATACCAAAGATCAGCCTTCATCTCCTCGTTCTGCTGCTAGGAGGGAGCAGGAATTTGGACAAAACCCTACCCACAGGAGCGAGGACGTGGAGTTCTGGAGAATGGCTTCTTCAGAGAATCCACACAAATCGTTATCCACCCCGAAGGAGAGCTCTCAGTCTGACGAACTGCCTCTGCAGTCCTGCGATGGAGACCAAAGCTACTCAAGCTGTTCTGGGTCTCTCACACACTTGGATAAGATGACATTAACACCCGAGGAGGAGCACAAGCACAAGCAGGCGCAGCATGTCTTGCAGGCCATTGGCATGAATATAGAATTTGAGGAATTGGGGCAGATGTCACATCGGATCCAGGAACGGTTATATGGAAAGAAAGACAGTGACAGGGGCCGTCTGAGTAAACAGAGCAGGGAAGGAGATACAATCAGAGGATTGTCCCCAAAGCTACATAATAGATTCTCATCAAGCAGCAGGTCTAGCTGTAGCCCGTCACCTCAGAGATCTAAGAACAAGGACTCGCACAGTTTTCAGCAGGTTGAAACGGAGAAGCAGCATCATATACAGGTTCATCACTCCATTGATTATGGTCTGAAGAGCAGCAGTGACACTTTACAAGAGAGTACCGACAGTGAGGTTAAGTCCAGGGAAAACATTTTTACATATTCCCAGAATCTCGCATACAGTCTACCAGAGTCGCATCCTGTACCTGTCATGCCCGTATACTCACCGGCAAGCGGCCCCAGCCTGCCTTTTCCAGCTCTTCTTCCTAACCTGTCCCAACCCAGACCCCCATTGTGTTTCCCTCCTGTGCCTCCTGTGCCTTCTTACCCCCACCCCCCGCCAGGGAACGTCTTTCCAGCAGCGTTGGCTCAAACGCGGCCTCTGTTTCCGCCACCTTTTGGTAACCCGTTAGTTCCGCCTTTAAATCCTCCACCAAAACCCAAACCCTTGTCCAGACCTCGCTGTTTGCAGGTCATTGAAACCAAGCAGCCTAGTTGAAGCAGAAACAATGCATCATACTGTGAACGCAGTCTCTTCTGATGGACACCGTCTTGGCAGAGATTCTTTTTGCTTGAACATGAATGAGAACATACGCCATATTAACGGTTATTAACATTTGTAAACTCTCTGGTGGATATTGGAGGCTCTGTATTTGTGCACTTTGTTTGCCATGTTATCCAAAACCACATTAGACACAAGTTAATTTAAAACAAAGAAAAGCTATTCTTTGGTATTTAGAACTGTTTTATCACTAGAATCACATTCATTATATGTAATATAATGTGTGTTGTTTCTTTACATTGTTTTTCTTGCTGACTGATTTTCTGTATAATCATAGAAACGTGTAAGCATTTGAATTTCACAACACATTAAACTGTGTAAGCTGTTTATTGGCACTGATTTGTTTTACTGTCTTGTTGCGAAAGACCTTTATGACAGCACAGGAGCAACAAGTCAAAGGTGTGAATTAACAAGACATGATTATTTTCTGACGTTACAGTCCAGAGTCCTCAGGAAATGTATGGATTGTAGATTGTATAGATATGTGATAAGACCTCAAGGTAGTCATGAATTAACATAGAATTAGTACCATAGATTCCGAAGATTATTGGCATGTTGTGACACGTGTATGCCAACTTTGCAAACAGACAAATGCTTGCACGACTGAGGTTATTTTCTTGTCATGGTGTATAAACTTGTAGTATCGGTCATCCAGCCAGCTGGGGGCGCAATTCTCGCGTGTTTTGAATCCAGCAGGAAGCGAATCTTGGAGAATCCAGGCGTCATTAGCCGAATTCCTCATAACACAAACGAACGACTTTTCTTGGAAGTGTTTGAAGCACTTGGCGAGGTTACACCGTCAAATGACGCAGTCCCCAGAAGTGAGAGCTGCAAAATAACATGATTCTAAAGATCCGGGGAGCGTCCATTCGGGCACATATAGCGTAGTAAGTAGACTGTTAGCTTCCAAGCTACTGTTAATGTGCTGGGGAATGGACACTGCCCTGTCTCTTTCTCTCTTTTGTATCCGATTTCTCACATTTCCCTCTGTTATGCTGTAAAACATTATTCCTGTGTTATTTCTCCACGATGTTTCTGTTTTACAGAAGGAAAGGACTGATGAATGATGAACCCTCTTGATTGGGAAGACTCTGCTCGAAGATGGCAAATCAGTGTGAGCACACACCAGAAGGACAGTGGCCGGATGGAGAACACTGGTGGAACACATGGCTCACAGACCTACTACCAGCACAGAGCAGACACTGTCGAGCATCCACCAAACAGGCTGCTGCCTGTGCACAGTGGATCAGCTGAACAATGTCCGTCCACAAATACCTTTCACATGGAGAAAGCAGAGCTCTTTGACACAGATCAAGAGGACCATGAGTTGACAAGGAAGCTCAAAGAGCTAAGGAACATAGAGGCGAGTATGAGGGGCAAAAAAGTTGCTGTAGCCTGTGAAACTGTTTTGGAACCATCACCTGCGGCCTCTGGTGAAGAGTCGGATCGATGCAGCGGGCCAACCCTTAAAGACAGGGTGAATGCAATCTTACAGCAACGCCAGTCAAACAGCGTTCTGTCAAAGGTGAGCAATTGTTTCCTTTTTGTCTAAACCAGCAGTGACGGTACGATTTCCGGCATGTGACTTCGGTATTTCTTTCTGTTTAGAGCCGTTTTCACAAACGCAGAATAAAGTCATCTGGCCCAAGTAAAGATGATACCCAACAGGAAGACCATCCCCTGAAGATCAGAGTGAAGGCGCTAATGAAGCACAGGACGAGCCGTCCCTGTGTTTCACCATCTAACACAAAGGTTTGGGAGGGTCTTTGTAGAAAATGTCAGTGGTTTTATGTTAAATCGAATTAATGCTTAAAGTATTATTTGACAGGAAGGTGTGTTGGGGTACGGTCTGTTAGCATTTTCAATTTGCATCCAGTCGCTCAGCAATGCTTCCTCTAATGTCTGCCTCCTCAGCGCCTCCTTTCTTCTCCAGCCGAGGAGAGCAGCATCGATCAGGGCTTCCGGCGCTTCCTCGACGTTCTCAACAAAGGAGTAGATGTGAATTTTCTGAGGAGGATCGTCAATGATGACGCTGAAGACCTTCGTTCAGAGGATAAGGCCCGGGACAAGAAGCGGCGCGAGGCGACACACTCGCCGTTTAGAAGCGAGAGCCAGTGTTCAAACGATGTAACCTCACCCGAACACGGCGGGAGTGGAGAGAGAAGCACGGACCCACGTCGCAAAGAAAGTAGTCCGAGCAATCTGATACCTGATGATGATGGTGATGAAAACAAAGAGGAAGCACTTTCCCCTTTTAGGTCTAAGACTTCATCTGACTCTCCCTCAGGAATCAAGTGCCAGAAGGAAGACGAAGACAGAATAAAGCACAATGAGCAGCACGAGCAGCTCCAGAATATCTTAAAAACTCTGGGTTTGCAGCTAGAAGTGGAGGAGATAAGCAAATTAGCAAACCGGACCCAAGAGAGGCTGTATGGCAAGAAAACTGACAACGTGGAGGCTGAGAGCAGACGAGAACCGGACAGACAACCGAGGCACTCCCCAAGGTCGAACAGGAGCTCCTCTTCCTCCTCGAGCTCCTGCTCCTCCTCCTCTTCCAGGTCATCTTCCCGAAGCAGGAGTTCCAGCTCCTCTTCTTGCGGAAGCTCCCAAAGCAAAGCCTCCGGGCGCAGGCGAACGTCCGAAAGCAGCAGCTCCAGAGAGAGAAGCAGCGAGAACCTGCCAGGCCAGGAAAACGACCAGGGCAGAGAAAAGAGGCTGAAGGTCGGCAACGAAGACGAAACACAAATCGGAGAACGACATTCGTACGCGCAAAACCAGACATGTGCTCCTCCCAATCCCAGTTATTCTGTCCCCCCGTTGCCAGATTACACTCTGGCTCAGTACTCCCAGTACAGCAGCCACAGCACCAACCCTTACCAGGAGGCCGTGAGTTCTTACTGGACATATTCACAGGTTCCCGTCTATCCCTCCTTTTATCCCAGCAGCCAGGCTTACACACAGGATCAGTGTCCTCAGTTTCCTATAGCTGTGCTGGAGCACACGAGGCATCTTCCTCACCAAGCGCAAAAGGCGCAACCGCTCGGCCAGCGGTGTCTGAAGGCCATCCACCGGAACCCGGCCAATCACTGCGTGGAAGGGAAACGGACAAATAAAAAGACGAAAAAGCTGCACAACAGCCGTAAGCAGAAGCGAACGAAGGAAAAAGTAAAACGGGCAGAGGAGGAAGTGGATGGGGACCAGCAGCCAGCGCCCAAGAAGGAAGAACCAGTGAATCAGGCGGAAAAGGTTTGCTTTCAACTCCTCTTTTCTGACTGATTTAGTATCTTCCAGTCAAATTTGATTTTAAGCTACGTCTTGTCACGACGTCCATACAGATGAGGAGTTTCTGTCAATACACCAGCAAATTCATTAGCAGCAGAAGCTGCAGAGAAACATGTCGAGGCCTTTGGTCGGGGTCGTTTCTTTTCCCAGACTCATATTTTCCTTCTGCCAGTCTCACGACAGCGTGACGGTGCATCACAACTCCAAAGCCAGGAGCTCCAAGAAGCTTAAACATCGGCTAACCGAGGAGGAAATAAAGGCCAACCTGAGGAAAACGGTTAGTGAACATTGTCTTTTTATCATCTGGACTCTCAGTGGGTCAGCAGCACAGTCATCAATATCTAATATCGGAGAGTCTGGTGACTAATGGCGGGAACTCTGCCGTGGTGTACGGCTTCAGCCACTTCTTGAATTTTCTAGTTTTGTTATCATTCTTTCTCTTTCAATTTCAAGCATTTAAAAAAGAAATGATGGTTTTAAAACTACAATTGCAATAATTATTGATTATTCCTCCATCCAACCATCCAATTATTTATATATATATATGCAGCTTTAGCCGAAAGATGAAATGCAGATAAAAATATACAGTATTATAGTTTTATATTTAGAAAACATAAGAAAAAAGAGTCTAAAAGCTTTCTGATTGCACATTTAGAGTGTACAAACGCACTCTGAAAGCTTACTTTTTTAACTAACGTTTCTTTTCTATCCAGCTTGAAGCGTTTAACAGGAAGGTGAAACAAGGAGTGAACCAACCACTCAGCTCTCTGACCTGTCAGACTGATGAAGGTTCGAACAGTGAAACAAACTCAGTCATTTTGGGTTTTTTTTTTTTTTTTTTATGTGTCTGAATGGGAATTTCACCAAACCCGCTGGTTTTCCCCTTTTGTTTCCACAGATCTGCTAAGAAGCTGTGATGGAGCCTGCGAATCGCACCTTTAAACCTCATGTACGCCTGTAGTCTATGTAGTGTTGTTTGCTGTGTAAGTGGACCGCGCTTTGCAGCTGTGTAAAGGAAGGTATATATTTACGTAAATATGTTTCTACCTTTATAAAGTCTGATCCAATCTTTCTTTTCTACGCCGTCCGCTGAGTTTTGATAATGATGATGATACTGCAGAAGCAGTTTCCCAAAATGTCACCTGAATAAGTGACTTCAAAGCCAGCACCAGCGCGCCGTTAGAGCAAATGTGGATTTTCACATTAAAAAGGCAAATAATGTTAGGTGTTAAATTCCCAAGGTTTTTCACATGTTCACTTTTGAAAAGAAGCCAAGAAATGGACAAAAAGAACAAAACCAGAACTTCCAAATAAATTATTCTTTTAATGTTCACCGTTACCTCGGACACCATCGTTTACTATGTCTAATAATGCTGCTATAAATAGGAAAGTGATTGAAAGTATTGGTCTAAAGCTCGTCTTTTTCCTCCCCCTGACAGTAACACGCGGCCCTCTGGCTGTTCATGTAGGGTCTGCAGCCCAGAGTCCAGACTGTGTTGAACAGCGTGTCTGCCACTGTTTCACACGCTGGGAAGGAAACACAAAAACAGACAGAAGAGAACAGCGATTACCGTCATTATTCAGCTTCCCTCCAGTAAAAAGTCTCTCTCTCTGCTTTCAAAAACAAATCAGTCATTCAGGAATGGAGATGCAGAAGTCCGATTCATTTTCAGTTTGTCAAATACATCTCAGTCGCGCCAAAAAGCTGATTTAAGCATCGTTCTTTGCTAAACCAACCGTTTAGTTCATCCAGTACAACACTTCCCTGTTGGCTAGTTAATCGTTTTCATTGTTTTTATGATATATCCACAACCTACCTTCGACTTTGGAAACAAAGCCGAGGCTTTTCTTGAGGTCGGAGCAGATGCTGTGGAGGCACCAGCGGAACTTGGAGTCACAGCGGTACTTGTTGGAGCCGCAGGTGTCGTAACACATGTCCAGTTGGTTGCAGCACTTTGTCATGGCAGGGATTCCCATGTCCATCTGGCCGATAACAGGTCAGCGTCAGCACAGGTTGAAGGGGGAAAAAAAACGGAGCTTTTTGTGTCTAATCGTACCCCCTCTGGAATGGGCAGACCGAAGAAGTACGAGCTGCATCCGTCAGGCTCCGGCATCTGGTAGCCAGGGCGAGGGATAGGCGGTTGTCCTGTGGATAGCAAAGCAAAACATCAGGCACGACAATGTTCCCACAAAGCGGCACCCTGAACGCCACCCGGACTCCAAACTGCATCTGTGTTTGAGTCCCAAAGGCCACGTTTCATTCATATTTGATGTTGGGCTGGGGCAGGGAACCTGAAAGTGGACTGTGAACTCTGTGTGAGGCTATCTCCAACGTGATAACAGATATGAGAAGATCGCATTGTCAGAAGGAATCCACGTCCTCCTCTGTGTAGTAACGGATGAAAATCTTTCATTTTTCAGAAGACTTGACCACATTGGACGTTGAACAGTCCAGAGAAGGGAGTTTTCTAGCCAGAAGAGGCCTACCGTAGCGACAGCGGTGTTGGCACACTCCGTCACGCCCACCCATCAGCTCCAGGACCGAGTCGAAGTAGCCACCGACTGACTCCAAGCCCCCCCTGAGCGAGTTCATTCCCCACTCTTCTGTGTCATCTTCGGCCGGGGCGCCGTCAGAAGCTTGGCCCGGAGCGGCCGCGGGCTCCTCGGACGCCTGGCCGACGGCCCCGTGGTCGAAGGCCACCGACAGCAGCAGCAGCAGCAGCAGCAGAGGAGCAACGGGGGCCCAACGGGTCATCCTGAGGCTCGCTGAGGACTGTTCCCAGACTGAGAGGAGGCAGCAAACACAGTGGCTGCACCGCTGAACTTTGAACCCGAGTCAGCGACGACCTCGTATGTGGAGGATCAAAGTCCAGCGTCTGAGCCATGCTCTCCTCTGAGCTCTAATCAGTGCTGATGAGTGATGAATACTCACCTAAAATAAAGCTAGAATTTCATTTTACTCACTAAATCAACTTAAAGTATAATTTAGTAATTTTTTAATTTTTTAAAAGACACTTTTTTAAAAAAAAATATAGGATACATGTCAGTACTTTATAGAAGAAAAGAAGCATTTTACAGAAACATGCTTACAAATAAAGCTTTAAAAAAAAAGCTAATATTGTGGTAGTCATCTGCATTTTATTTGTAGTATAATAGTCAGATCTCAGTTTAACTGGACCTTTTAGGACGTTTCCGCTGGTTTTAAACAGGTCACTTTGTTGTTGTGCCAATCAAGTTGTTCCGCTCCCGCTCCAGGCAGGTCAGTTTACCGTGCCCTTTTACTGCGAATCTCATATCAGCAATTACCCAAGCATCAGTACAAAATAACAGCAAAACAAATTACAACTCTCTGTAAACAATGCTACAGTACATCAGGCCATTAGTGTGGATTTATTAAAAAAAAATTGAGGAAAATAACAAAAGCAGGGGAGCGTTCCAGGCAGGCAAACAAGATTGTATTTTTGCAAGAAGGAGCAGAGTTACAACACACAAAAACAACAAAACAACCACGCAAACAGTATTGAGACATTGTCTGTACATCCAAATGTTAGAACAACCTTAAAATACAACAGAGCAACAACGGGGAGACGCTGATGGTGTAAATATCCTGCTGTAAAATCAGCTCTGAAGTCACGCTGAGGCAGGCAGTTTTTAAACTTAACACTTGACACATCAGATTGAATCAGCTTTGTGTCCGTCTGAGGCACAAACTCCTCCCTTTAAAGACCTCAGGAGCTCGGCAACCTCGGCTAAAAGCCACACTGATAACTCGCTTGATAACACACTTGGTTGTGCAGTTTCATTCTGAATGGTTGTGAGTCAGAGGCAGCTCTTTGCTGATGTAACATCAGTACAAATCCGATCTGTATATTTTACTGAGATCTTTAAAAGTGTCACATTTGCCTAAAGAAGACATTTTTAAAATTAAAGTTCAAGGAGCCATTTCAATACTTAAAATTTCCTCTATCAAAAATAATGACTCAGATGGTTTAAACTATATGAATGTTTTATCTACTTTATTAAAAAAAACCCAGTAAATGGATTAGATGGATTAGAAGTTATGACCCATCTCAGGATCTTAGTAGTAAACTAACCTATTAACAATGACCAGAGCGGTGACCTTTGACCTCTTATCAGTGCTGTGACTGATGGTATACACTAAGTATCATTTGTGTGTGTCAGTCAGAAATTCTTCTTCAAAATGTATAAATTTTACATTTTACATTTGTTGGCTGACTGTAAGGATGTCCTGTTTTAAAATGTTTTTTTAAAAGTACCATTTCATCATGTAATAGTAATTTAATGTTTACATTATATAAGCTATTTTCATGCAATTCAATTACCTGTTTCCAAGGACTCCAGAGGCCTTTAAAGTGAATGTTGGCATGACAACTGTGTTGAGATTTTACTTTTACTATTTTACTATTATTGCAGTCATCTGTCTTCATTAGCTGACTCTCTCCCTATTAAAATTCCATTTCATCTCAATAACATGACGTCATCCAAGTGGACAGAACATTAGTGTAAGCCTGTTTTGCATCACTTACCCTTCCTCCTCAGCTTCCATCCTGTGCTCCCATTCTAAATTTACCTTCCCTATTAGTGAACTTCCTGCTGAATTCGATCATTTGAAAATTATATGAATGTCCATGGGTTGCTTTTTTTTTAAAAAAATCCGTTTATCAAATCCCCTACATACCTGTTGTCAATACAACTGTACAGTGTGTTTCAGTCATAATCAACCACAACTGTGCCCTTTGATATAAACAAAAAATGTATTCAAATTAAGTTATTCAACCTAAATGCTATGTAAAATGTATATGACTAATGAAAATCTTGTGACGGCCTCTTAAGATAATTAATTTATTGAAAGTTTACGATTTCGCTACACAGGCTTTATTTATTCACCGCCACCTCTAGGGGGCAGCCGCTTGCGGTTCAATGATACACACGCGCCTATTGGAGTTAGAAGATCCAGAAGAAGAAAAAGTAGGAAGTTTTCCTTCTAAGCCTCAGTAAACCTCAGTAAGGTATGTTTAACGAATATCAATAAATTGCTAACGTGAAAGCTGCATCGTCATTCGTCGTCTGTCATGATTCTTATTACTTGCAGATAATGAAGGTTAAGATCCGACATTGGAACGGAGTGGCCTCTTGGACCTGGGTTGCCAATGACGACAACTGTGGGATCTGCAGGATGGCCTTCAACGGCTGCTGTCCGGACTGTGAGTAGCCCAGCTAGCCTTCTAACCGACTAGCATTCATGGTAAACAATTCTGTATTTTCAAGTACACCAGCAGTAATGTTTCCACTGGTTAAAGCGTTATCAAAGTAAATATTTTCCTTGATTGTAAAGTATATTATGAGTGCAGGGTCGAATTGACTTGACTTAGTTCTGTACCTGCCATAACTCAGTTAGATTCAGTTATTTAGTTTAGGTTCAACCATGACTTAATATTCTTTAGGTCCTTTCAGTGCTACAACATTGCGACAGAAATGTAATCTTGTGATATATTTTGCAGGTAAAGTACCTGGGGACGACTGCCCGCTGGTCTGGGGCCAGTGCTCCCACTGCTTTCACATGCACTGCATCTTGAAATGGCTGAACTCCCAGCAAGTGCAGCAGCAATGCCCCATGTGCAGACAGGAATGGAAGTTCAAGGAGTGAAGCAGTGGCGGATACCTGTTTATTTGTTACATCACCTGTAAATTATTCTGTTTTTGTATTTGTATTATTTGTTGGGTGACTTTAAAATTCTGTTTTTTTGTTGTTGTTGTTGCTGTTTTTGGTAGTATCAATATATGTTTGAATTTAAAACCGCCTTGCTTTGTCTTTTTTGGCAACATGTCTGTAATTCCAGCGTGAATTTCAATTTAGTCAAACATCTACAGGACAAATACATTTCCTGTATTGGAGTTTAACATTTTATTTGTCTGAACTCTCAGGAGATTCAAATCAAGAGATGACTCATGGGAACATTTGTTTTCATAAAGTGTATTAGTAAAGTTTCCTGTTAGGTAGATGGCAAAGATCCAACCGATGAACAAAAGCAGTCACCTCAATGCTGAGGTGCTCTCACAGAGCACTACCAGCAGTGTTCTACAACATCCTTAAGCCTGACTAAGACTTTCAAAACTCTAATGTCACTGAATACAAAAAGATCTGCAGTTCTTAGAGGAAACGACTGTCCTCTGTGAGCAGCCCACTTGAAGGAGGCCGAGGGGCTCTCTGTCAGCCCTGCCTCAACCACGCCTCCGCAGTCCTGAAGACGCTGGTGGGCCGGGCCCTTTTCCTTTCCCTGCATGAGCTGTCAGCTTGGCTGGGGTGGGGGGGGGGGTAACATTCCAGACTTCCTGGGACGGAGGGTCTCAGTCGTTGACTGCCAGCAGCCCGAAGAGCTCCAGCAACTCCTTGTTGTCTGGCTCGATGAGGTCAGCCGGCTTCTCGGCACAGTCGTTCTCTAATTCCGGGTCTGCGCCCAGTGACAGGAGGTAGCTGGAAAAACATGAAATAACGTGTTACATATAAAAAACATTCCTTTAGCTACCAAAAATGCTTTGATTTTATACATTTTCTCTATATTGTATGCAATTTATTTAACTGCGTAGAATTTTCTCGACTACAGCGTTTCTCATAAATTACATTTTTTTTAAACCAGTATATTTTCTGTTAGTTACGGTGTTCTTTAAAGCCGAAATAACAGCTTCTTTAATGAGGGACTCACCGTGCAATGTGTGGGAAGCCATCACTGCAGGCCATGTGCAGGGGGGTCCATCCCTCCTCGTCCCTCTGGTGAATGTCTGCTCCGTGATGGACCAGCAGCTTGACACACTCCAGGTTCCCAGACAGGACGGCCTCATGTATAGCAGCCATACCTACAGACAGGAGCAGGGAAAGTTATTTAACTCCAGCGATGCCCGTGGTTTGGTGAGCAAGGCAGCCTGACGGCGACTGTTTCCCTCACCGGAGAGGTAGATGGTGTCCAGGCTGACTCTTCTGGCTCGGATGAAACGTCCGATCCGCTCCAGCTCCCCGTGTCTCACATAGTCCTGGAAGACAATGTCATTGGGGAAGTGCACACTGCGCACCGACTTCGGAGCGGACGAGCCCTTGCAGCTGGATAGGATGTCACAGTCCTGGGAGTAAGGCCTGATCCCCATCGCCTGGGCAACGGGGCACTGATAATACTTCATCCCGGTCAAATTTGAATGTGGTTCTTGAAAAAAGCAAAATGAAATCCACCGCAGTGATTTCTCTGTAGCCGAAGGACTCGGAGCAGCTTCTCGGAGCAGTTTCTCAGGCTGTGGCGAGGTCTCTTCTGTAAAGGTTCTTCTCAAGGCCAGGCTTGCCCCCATCCTCTTTATACTCTCTGACAGGCTATTTTTGGTCACCAACACATCCCACCAAGACGTGGAAGATGAGCAACCCCCCCAGTCGGATCCCTCGTTTGTCACAAGCCTCAGGCGGGGTTCACTTCCAACAGACATGACAGCCAGTAACCTCTGCCTGATCTTACCAGCACATGCTCAGATGCTTGACACTTAACGAGAGAGGCGACACCCTGAGGAGGGGGAGGCTTCCAGAAAACACAAAACAGGAGTCGAGCGGTTTAATGGACTGACATAAAGAGCCAAGAAAGGGTTCCGCCCCCACCATCAGTCCATCTGCATTACTAATGACACCGAATACAACCACCCTCCTCTTTCTAACAGGAATTCCCCCCTTATTTATTCATCCTTGTAACAAAAAGCAATGCAGAGTTCACTTATTTTAAGTTTCGTCTCTATTTCGGGCAAAAATTGTTGAGATAAGCACACCAAAATCATTATTGCCAAGAGGAGGCTCTTCTAATACTGTCATAAACGTATCACTAAACCTTAAATGTCAACGTTAAAACAGTATTTCTGTTAAATATAACCTCCAGAACTCCAGGTTCAGGACTCTTGATTATTGTGATAACATCTAAATAATATTTAAAAAAAATAAAAAAATTACAGATTTTATGTTATATTTCATGTGGTATGTTTTCATGTGGTTGTGAATTTCTCTTGGAGATTAAATTAGATTAGATACTTTATTAATCTGTTGTTTGGTAGTCTATTAAAATATTTCCAACCTAATTGGGAAAAAACAACAACAAAAAAAATCCAGCAAAAATGTAATTTTAGAAGTTTATTGGCCACCAATTACATTTTCCACATCAATTTGGCTATGATGGAATGCTGTGTTAAGTCCCCCCCCACCGCTAAACATGACTGTACAGACGACACACCCGCTTGCTCTTCCCGGGCCTCCTCACCCCTCCCTGTCACGCTCCCGTTTGTTGACCAGGTATCACCAACCTGTCAAACAGGCCAGTTTTCACATCATTTGCACGGCACACGTCCGTGCGCACACCCGTACACACGCCCCACAGTGGAAACAAGGGTGTCAGGTACAGTCAGCTGGGGGCAGGGGGGGGTCAATGCAAATGAGGGAGGGGCTGTGCAACCTTTCCTTCCCTGTGTAAGAAGGGGGGGAATCAAAAGTCATCTCTCAGACCAGCAAGAACTGTACAAATATGTTTGCTTTAGTAACTGCAACGAATTTCTGACCAGGCAATAATGCAGTGCGACCCATCAGAACGAACTTCTGAACAAAAGAACCTCTCGCATCTGAGAGTGTACCCGACAACCAACCGTGCCCCAGCTAGCCACGCTGGTACAGCGTAAAACAAAGAGGAATCACAAAGATGTACATTAAAAAACAAAAAGGAAAAAAATAAACGTCATTGTGACAGCAATTAAATAAAACAGGATTTCCCCAAAGCTGGTTTTTGTTCCGTTTAGAAGAATGTAGTGATGCTAAAATGAGTGAATTGTAAAAAATTTGGTAATGAAGATGATGACACAGCAGACTTCGGTGTGTGTGTGTGTGGTGGGCTTTGTGCTACATTTGAGAATGAGAGTTTGGGGTCATTTAAGTGACAATACAATTATACTATTTATAAAAAAAATCTATAGGATAGCCCCTTGTCCCCTGAGAGCTCAGTCCTTACAAAACCACCACTGGTCCTCTGTATTACTAGAAGAGGGGGAAAAAACATTGGCATTTACAGTTTACAATACTTATTTAGCTCACAGCCACTCTCTGAACAATAGCAAGACAAGAACGGGGAAATTCCTCTGAGAAACGCGCATTTTGAAATTAGGATCTCAATTCCATTTTTAAACCAGCAGGTTTCAGATATAAAGGCAAACAGCTGACATGGAGCTCTGCAGAGAAGGCATCAAGGTCTCCCAGGGAGGTGATGTGCTCTTCCAAAGTCCCCCCCTCCAGGCGCAAAGACACCAATGCAGACAGAAGATGAGGGGCTGAGTGGCAGCCAAGGGCAAGGATGAAGTGAAGGTGGTTATGGTGACTGGTACCGAAGGACTGGGGCAGAACTCATCTCCTCGCTTGTCCACCTCCTACAATTCATCCTTGTCGTGTCCTTCATCGTCTTCACCATCAGTGTCATCCTCCATTTCCGGCAATTCCTGTAGCAGAGAGATTTGGAGTTGTTTTAGGGAAAAATCTCAAATCTGCCAAGAAGATTATTAACGTTAAAAGTCAAATTTAAATAGCATAATAAATGACCATCTGAACAATATCTAAATGCTCTCTGCCTCCCTGCATTTAGACCGACATTCCTTAATGTCTAGTCTGATGACAGGTGGTGCAGGAGTTAGAGGAAGGCCCCTAATGTGCACGTGCTGCTCTCCTCCTGAGGCCCCGGGCAGAGCCCAGTGAAGAGCTCCGACAGCTGCAGGCAGCTTTGGAAGATAGCTGGGCTGCCATTAGAATTTGGAGAAGGGCCTTGCTCTGGCAATATTACTGGGCAAATGAGCAGCAGAGCGTTTGCGCACATGAAGGAATAAGAGATTAAAAGTGGGTCAGTTCTAAGGTTACAGCCTCCAGGCCTCTTGAAGCGAAGCTATTTTGGCTACAGACATGAAATTTGCCTTTTAGGGTCCTTTATTGGACTTTTTGTATCTCTGTAATACAGCTTTTAAAGCATTTTACGAGGCAAGTGTCAAGCGAATCCTCCTACAACTTACATGACTGCATATATTTCACTGTGTAGCAGAAACACACCCATAAGACCGCCACAGACAAGCTTTACCACATTCCGAGCACAAACGTTTATCATGGGCTTCAGAAATGTGCACACGGGCTGAGGTGATCTTACATCTGCATCCAGGTCGTCCTCCTCGTCGTCGTCTCCTGCGGGGGCACCGCCCTCTGTACCGCCGCTCTCCAGGAACTTGGTAAAGCCTTCCAGTGTTCTTTCGCCGTTGTAGTCGATCACCTGTGGACCAGTCGTCGTCTTACTCATCATCATCATCATCAACAGCAGCGGAATCAGCAGCGGTAAACACTGGGGCACTGCACGTGTCCTCCGACTGTCCAGGGAACTGATGTTTCAGCCATCATTTTCCTGGCTGGCTGCTTGGGCCGTTTGCGCAGGAATGACCGTCTGCCAAGTCACACTGGTTGTTCATTAAAAGGATGTGACCGAGTTTTAGTTTTAGTTTTAGTTCAAGCCGACCGTACTGACCCGGGCCAGCAGCATCCCGACCTCATCTGAGTAAGGCATTATTGTCTTTTGGACTCACTACAGCAAGGACAGAGTTTCTGCTGCCCATCTGAGACGGTTGGACTGATGGTTGAACGCTGGCACGTGAAAGTGTGTGGCCCATCTTCTGCTGCTGCTACCACGAAGGGCAGCTGCAGGCCGAGCAGCTCCCACGTGAACGAGGTCATCATCTAGGAATCTAAAGGAATCAAGCGCCTCCAAAACGTGCGCGAAGGCCAGCGAGCTTAGGTTTCCGCGCGTGGATGAAACGGCTAAATCGAGAGTCACGAATGATACTTGGGAGGCGGCGGTGCAAAGATCCAGACGACCAAACGGATCACCATTATTCACACGTTAGCAGGTCGGGGAGAGCACGGAGGTGGAGCGCACGGAGTTGGGCTGTGCTGCGGTCCGCACGAGACTCGGTGCGAAACGCACCTGTCGCGCGTCTGTCTCGGTCTTTAAAGCGACACTCACCTTGCGCTCATCTCCGGCGGGGAAGAACTTAAGAGTGGGGAAGCTGTGGACTTTCACCACTTCGATCTCGTTGGCTGTGGAGTCCATCTTGGCCACAATGATGTCAGCGCTGTCTCTGTATTTCTCGCCGAGCTTCTCCCAGATGGGAGTCAGCTGTTTGCAGTGTCCGCACCACGGCGCATCTGGAACATTGAACAGAGGCAGCTTTTAAGTTGAAATGAATCATCACTACAGATAAAAGGCTGCAGACATGTCATTTTATTTGGCAGTGTGAGGAAACGTCGAGCAATAATCCTCCACTACTGAATGTGGAAAAAGGTCCGACACACAAAGAACTTCCACATCTGTCAAAGAACTTCAGTGGCATTGAAACGGAGACTTACAGAATTCCACAAAGACGTTCTTTGAGGGATCAAAGGCGACTTCCTCGAAATTCTTGCCAACCAAAACCTTAACTGGGGTTTTGTCCCAGTCTTCAGGGATGTCCTGGCTCATGAGGTGGGGCTACAGGGGAAAACAAAACTATTACAGACACAATCTTCTTATGCTGGATATCAACATATAGGACATATTGCATAGATAATCTGAAGTTAACCTTCAGAGGTTTTATTCAGGAAAGCTTCCGAGGGCTGGGGCCTCGCTCACCTTGAGTTTGCCCTCTACGAACTGCGTGCAGAACTCGGTGATGCCCTCAGCGGTGATGGCGTCGCTCTCGGGCTTGTACTTGGTCATCTCATCCTCCAGGGTAATCAGGCGGATGGCGGGACACTCCTCTTTCTTCAGGCCGAAGAATTCCAGGATGCGCTGGTTGTCCTCGACGTCGCTGTCGATGAATATGAAGAGGATCTGGGAAGGATGGACAGATCAAAGGTGATTCAATAAAGCCTCTCAACCCCACCGGGCGCCTTCAGAGTGCACCTACCTGGCCCTTAAAGCCTTCAGCGGCCTTCTTAAACTGGTCCATTTTGTCCTGGAAATCTGAAGCAGTTTTGGGCAGGAACATGAGGATGTGGGACTTGATATCACCACCAAAGATTTTAGGAGCGGTCTGCGGAAACCAAAGCAGGCGTGTGGATGACAGGAGCACTGGGACGATCTCACTGTGGAGCTTACTGGGCTGCTATTACCTGCTCAGTGAACTCAATGACAAGAGGCAGCTGGTTGGACTTGACGAAATTCAGGAGGTTCTCTTTGGTCACCTCGCCATCAAACGTATTGCGACCTTCATCGAACTGTAACACACGAGACATTTGGACGCAAATATTACAACCACACACAGCAACATGCTTGTGCACCACAGGCATTTACCAGTACGACACTGCAAACCAGAGGGCGAGCCAGATGGATTTTTTTATTGTGTTCAGAATAGACGAGAGTGCACGAGCGTGCCACATGGACCAGGGCCCTTTCTGGCAGAGCATTCGCAAAAACTTCTGAACAAACAAGTCGGAGACCCCCAGCTGTTTATGAGATTGGCCCCAAGCGTTGGGTGCACACAGTGGGGGTGTCTTGTATCAGAGTAAACATGTCAATGTCAGCAAGGTTAGACCCAACTTTATTAATAATAATGATAATAACAATAACAATAATAATAATGATAATGTAACAATAATGTTCATTTTAATTTCTTTATTTAAAAAAATAATCAAACTCACAGAGAGGCTATATTAAAGTCACCTTTTCTAAATTTTAGTGAGCTATAAAAGGTGGGAATTATTTCAAAAACGTCTTAAAAAAGGCTACTGCTAAGACAACTTAGGCTACTCGCAGGGCTGACCAAGAGCCAATGGGGCTATTTGAAAGATGAAACATCACCTTAAGCTGCTCCTAACCATTTGTGAGCAGCAAAGAAACACACTGAGGTCATTTACCGGTTGGGTCGAGCTATAGGGCCGACGGCAGCCACACACGGGCTAGCCAGGATTAGCAACAGGGAGCAGATACTGTGAGGTCAGTAGCGTCGGGTTACCGACATCCACCGTAAACAGCAGGGAAGCTCCCGTCTGTAAACACTCACAGGGCAGGGTGCAGCAAGCTGAGGGATGGCCTCCAATCAAAACAGCTCCATTCCAGATGTTACAATCACACATTCACGCAACCACAGAGAGCCCGTCGCCACCTTCTGTCGAACTATCCAGCTGTTTTCTACCGTTTACAGGGGGTTTTATATGATGCAACGCCGATAACAATTCACTGTCGTTTGTGATTACAGGACAAAAGAACTTTAAAAAGTGGTCACCTTCTTGAAGAGGACAACACTGTCCTTGGACACCTCAAACTTTGAGTGAACCGCCTCATCCAAGGTCATGGCAAAGGGAATGTCATCGATGGCCTCGGCCGCTTTCTCAAATGCTTTAGCATCAGCAGAGTTAGCATCCTGCAGACAGAATTACAGCCTCACACATCCAGGATGTAGCACGTAGCATGACGTAGCCTTCAGAACCTTAAAATAGGAGAGAATGGCAAAGAAAGAGGGCCATGTGAAGACACACCTTGAAGAATCCGATGACTGCCACCTCGTTGTCGGCAATCAGAGACTCGGCTTCAGTTACTCCCTTCAGCGTGGAGACAGCGGGGCCCGTGCGCTTCTTCAGCCAGTTAACGATGTCCTCTGCCTGTCTGCCAGCTAGAAGACAAGAAAACACAAGAGCCGACCTTAGCCCTGTGTAAACACGCACTAAAAGCTCCCATCAATCTGAAGAGTGGAAAAAAATCCTGCCCTAATTTTTCCCCCTTTATTATGACTAATAAAATTCAAAGGATTTTAACGAAATTGTGATGCTATATAAGGAAACATGTTTACTTGAGGGGGGTGTCTGAACAGCTGATGCAACCAAGTAGCAACTTCAGACGAGTCTGACGTGTTGCACGGTCTTGCACGACTATTAAGGCTGACGTGGTGTGCGAGAAGTGCACCAAACACCGGAGTGACACCACCGGGGAGCAGTGACTTCCAGCACAGCACACATTTGTCAACGCAAGCTGCCTAAATTGAGACAGGAGGCTACGTGAGGAACTGCACATTGC
>BJFM01001087.1:67324-102623 GCA_016586285.1 Arothron firmamentum | reverse complement strand
CACACACACACACACACACACACAGAGCTTGACTGGCTGGAACAGGCCGAAAGGTCCAACCCACATTTAGCCGATTCTAGAAGCTGACTGGCTGATTTCTTGTCTGTGATCAGATTACCGGGGAAAAGAAAGTCAGGGGCCCTTTCACAGAGACAGGAGATGATTTCTCTCATCTAAGGCGCCTTCAAGATATAGAATACCTGTCGCTTCACGTTGGAACAGGAGCCACTCAAAATCATAGCATTTTTGGGGAATTAACATATATATATAAGGGAAACTTGGGGAAGAGGGGAGATGGAGAAAGAAAAGAACCAAGAAGGGTGAGTTAAAAACAACAGCTACTACTAATAATCACCAGAGTACTCTTTGGGGGACTCCTTCTCTCCTCCTTTGAAAAACTTGATGGTGGGGTATCCTCGGACACCAAACTCCTGGGCGAGTTCGGTCTCCTCAGTGGCGTCCACCTTTGCCAGCCGGACTTCAGAACCCTCTTCTTTGAGCTTGCCAGCAGCCTTTGCGTACTCGGGAGCCAAGGCGTTGCAGTGGCCGCACCACGGCGCGTCTACGGGGAGTCAGAAGAGACATCAGCGGACAGCCTATGGAGCTTTCAAGCATTTGTGGTTCAAATAATCGCACACCACGCACATTTATCACTTTTTCATACAGCCATCTAATTTCAGTTTAATACCTTGGTTTAGTTTGTGTGGACAGGGCTCTGTGTTTAATGTATAATCTGAAAAGGATTTTTCAATAATGGGTAATTTTACATTAATTTTGCCACACGTTTCTCTAAAACAGCATGTTGGCCGAAGTGAAACCAAACGGGCCAGTAAAATCCTGAAGGGTCATAGATAAACCTGAATTGACACGTCAGGTGAAACCAGTTGTTGCATCAGATTATAGTGTTGACAAAGGTTCCTTGTACCACGACAGCCAATATCAAGAGCACAGATGAACTTCTGCAAAGTACACGTCAACCTAGCTCTACAAACGAGCCCAAATCCCGCCCCGTGGAGGAATCTGCAGGCAAACAAAGCTTCCATCCCTCCCATTTTGTGCCGCTCATTGGCGAGGGCTCCCCACGGCCACCTAGAACGGCTCCACTGATTTGATGGGACCGGCTCAACCATCTCTTTAAGGTGCAGCACAACAGAGTTTGCGGGATATGAAGACGTGATTCAAGCGAGCCTCGGCCCATAAAAACTTATCAACACGCAAAATGAGAGATAGCATCACACTCAACACAGAGAGAGAGAGTCCCGAAACCAAATCAGAGAAGTGAAACGTAACAACAAACTAATGATAAGATACAGATTTGTGCCTGTAGACTTTTGGCCACTAGAGTTGGCGTTATTTCAGCTTTATCTTGAGGGTGAAATCGTGCTCGTAATGGCGGATTTTTAAAAATGATGCGCTGCTACAAGCAAGCTACTTTGTAGCAACTTAGAATCGCTTCCCCTAAATGTTATTTGCAATGAATTAATTAATATTATTCCCCGAAAAGTTAGGAGTAGTCATAACTGCAGTAGTTCTAGCCATAGTTTATCATGTTACCATGTAACGTAGGCTGTTTTACTCGTGATGCTAGCTTAATTGTAATAAAAAATAATGAAGCAATGATAAAAGCAAACACAATGATCACTCCATGTTTTGCACACTTTCAACTAAAAACTCATTAGCGGGCAGCTAAATTGAACAAGATTTGCACCTAGATGTTGAAATAGTTCTCCAGCGGCAAGTTAGCTAGTAAGTTGTGACAAGTGTCAAAGTTTAAGGCTAACGTGATATCAGGCTTAATTTAGCTAGGTAGCCGGGGCGAATGCAGGAAGATAGCATTAGCCGGAGGGTCTGGATGAAGTTTTACTCACAGAATTCAACCAGAAGGTTAGGATGAGCTTTCAGAGCCTCGTCGAAGTTACTTTTCTTCAGCACCAGGACATCCTCTTCTTCGGCGATTTCAGCCCGGCTGGCCACGACCAGCGTACAGAGGAGCAGAAACTTCATCATAGTTGCGGAAGGTGTAGACAGTGGGATAACCGGAAAACTAGTCTGAGTTTTTTTTAGATCTTTTCCCTTGGTGAAGGTTTGGGAGAGTAGCTGGTATTTTGTGTCTACCGCTACTAACGTGGCACAAGCACGTAGGAAGCAGAGGGGTCAGCGGAAGTGCGCATGCGCATTTATCAGGCAGAAAGCAGTTCGTGTTGAAATGTGACTGGACCGCAGCAGCCTGCACCTGGAAGTGAATGGCTGCTCATGGGGCCACACACCAGCGCTGACGGGCCCATAACGCCTCGATCAGCAGCGTTACAGGCTGTCAGTTATCTCTGCACAAACAAAGCTTCAGTGCTACGGCCGTTTTGAGCTCATGCGTTTTGAGCTAAAATGTGCTAGTTTCTCATTTGCTTGATTTAAGCCTCTTACTGATCTCCTTTTTTATATTATTTGTGTATACGTGTCTAATTTATTCACAGTTGATTTCCCAATCATGCTCTGCACACATATGTAAATTGTAACCTATTATTCAAATCTCTTTTTGTCTGGATGCAACTATATGAATCATAGTGTTGATTTTTCTCTGTGTGTAGCTCAGTTGTGTTTGCAGTTGTCTATCTGAAACGGAAGTGATTCGTTTCACGGACAGTTTGACCACACTAAGGCTGCATTCACTTGACAGTTTGACACTTTAGCACATGATTGTGCCACATTCAGCATTATTTTTATGAAGTGAAAATTTTACCAAACGTCTGAATTGCAGTTACAATGAGTTGGGTCTTTTTTTGCTTACAACATTCCTCCACCATTTCACAAGAATTGAATCAAGTTTTTGATACAAGTTTTCTATCAAGAAAAAAATTAAGTTGGATTGATAATGCACACATCCCTCGAGCCCTGTTTCTTTTTCTTGATAAATTACATAACTTCCATTTGATAATAAACAGTTAACTTCAAAGCATTTCATTCCTTTGCACCTATATTTATGCTAAAACTTAACAGCGTGATTTACAAACGCCCTGAATAATTCACCATGCCTGACAGCAGGTGGCGCTGTAAGTCACTAAACCCCTGGTTTAATAACCTGTGGTTGTTAGTGGATCGTGAGGTATTTGCGAAATTGTTCAGTTTGTTAGGTTTTGGCATGAATTTGACTCTAGATATTCCTGTCTTTTAAATAGAAATTAATTAAAACATTTTCTTGACACTTAAGACTGTAAATCCCAGGCATACTGTGCATATAATGATGAATGAACAAAAATCAAATAGGTATATTCGCGTGGTATGATTAGCAAGGACAGAAGTTTGGAGAATTTAGAAGCCGAGGATCGAAAAGATGTTATCTTTTCAGCTCTTTGATCTTTGATCCTTTAATTAAATGAGAATAGACCAAAATTATTAGCATATTATTTTTATTGACTTGAAATATAGTTGTGCATTTTACACACATCTGGTGGCAGGCGTGTGTGAGTGTGTATTTCACCTTGAGCAAAAAATATGCATCTGATCTAATGTTCCTTTTAATATCGATATATGCCAGGCTGCAAGAATTAAAATATATGCAGCCAACTTTTTTTATGTAGTATACTGAAAATAAACAGATTTTTCTGTGTGTCAAAACAGATTGTTACATTAAAAAACTTGGCAAATAAATATGACAATTAAGTATTTGGTATTTTTGTGAATGCTTCAGGTTGAAGAAATACAAAAAAAAAAAAAGAAAATATGAATGCTTGTGCGTGCAGATATGCTTTAATTTCATTTTGTGATCACATTATTTTTCGCCATGATGAACTGTTAAATAAATATAATTTAAAAATTTCTTACCCTTTCGGGCAAAACGTGTAATTTCATTTTGAAGATGTACGAATTAATTAACAGAATTTTTCAGGATTAAGTTCGTTTGTTTTAAGTGATATGAACTCCTCATGGGGTAGTTCCTCCGGTCTATATGCCAACACAGTAGATGGCGGTAGAGCACACTGACGTTAGTTGCCATCTGCAATTTACAAAAACGAATAAGAACGAATCAATAGAAGAAGAAGAAAGAGTAGGAGGAGGAGGCGGAGCAGGAGATGCTAATTTTATTTTGAATACTACGTACTTCCGCTAAATTCGACGTCATCGCAGCGCTGGCGTGGAGAGAACAAACGATTTGTTAACTCTCTCGATTTCCTTTGTGTACTTTTCATAGCGTTTTAAGGATGGCCAACAAGGTGAACATGTCTCTGGACGACATCATTAAACTAAATAAGAAAGAAGGCAATGGACGCGAAGGAGGCTCATCGAGGCCAGCTGGAAGAAGTTCAGGCCGTCGGCCATCAAGGCCGGCGCGGGATCGTCGTAACAACTTTCAGCGCGAGGGGGACAACAGATACACCCCATATACCCGGGTACGAAAGATCTACTGAAATCACGAGACGTTAATGGAAATGATAAACTGTTTCATTGTGTGTTATGTGCGGTTTTTCGGTGATTCAGCGGACTTCCTCTTCTGGTTTTGAGTGTGGGACAATCCATTCTGAGCTCTAAACTACCTGGAACAAATGTTCTCGCTTGACTTCTCGACGAAGTTGACAAAAGTTAACAAGCAGCGTCAGAAATTATACACAGCCTGAAGTCAGCGTGTGAAAATGTCCTTGATTGAGATGGACTTTTTTTTCAAGATGGCTGCTGTCGTCCAAGCCCTTTTTATCAAGTGGCCAGGTGAGGAGCATTAACCAGATGAGAGTCCTTGCAGGCATTTTGTTATTGCAGAAATGAGCCATGAAATGAGTGTATATTGGATATATCCCTTCAACTCAAGACAAATATTATTTCCTGACGTTCTCCATTTAATGACGATTTTTGTCTCCTGTTTTCATTGAAGCTGGGCCTTTTTAACAATGGTGTGAAGCACAAACCTGAACGCAGATTATGTTGCCTTCCACAGCCCAGTGAGTTACCAGACAAATGGCAGCATGACTTGTTTGAGGAACACGACGATGGAGCTCAGATGGGCAAAGCAGAAGGAAGTGCGAAACTCTTAATTTCCAACCTGGACTTTGGTGTATCTGACTCCGATCTCAGGGTAATTAAATACACCATATACTCATGACACATTAGTGTTATTGCTGTTGCTTGTTATGACCGATCACTTGAGTATTGTTGTGACAGATGTCCTTTTTTTGTCTTTTCAGGAATTGTTTTCTGAGTTTGGGCCATTAAAAGAAGCATCCGTCCACTATGACCGGTCAGGTCGCAGTAAAGGAACAGCAGATGTTCATTTTCAACATAAGGCAGATGCAGTCAAAGCCATTAAGCAATATAATGGTGTCCCTCTTGATGGTATGGGTTCTTTTCCAATGCTTTTTTACATGAATGTAACAAAGCTTGTTGGACCCCGAGCATAGCGAGCCCTTAACTTGACAGAAAGTTACACATGCACAAAAACTATTACTCTTGAGGGCTTTTATGTGTGCTGTGAATATTTAATTCCTTTTCAACACCATTTTGAAGACTAACTTTTATTTTGTTAGGCCAACCAATGAAAATCCAACAAGTGACGTCAGGACTTGAGACAAACAGTAGAACATCCACATCAGGGTAAGTTATGAAACTAAAATGCAGAAGCATACTGCTGTGTTTATTACTTTCTGTGTTTATTACCTTCTGTGAGATACATATTGAAGCCTTTTATGCCAGACTGTATAATGAAAATATGTTGTGGTATTTATACAATCTTTCTTTGCAGAGGTTTTGACAGAAACAGGCTTGGGCAGCCCAAGTTTGACAGAGGTGAAAAAAGCTGGGGCGCCCGTGGCGGTACCTTTAGAAGTCGGGGAGGGAGAGGAAGAGGAGGAGGAGGAGGAGGCCGAGGCCGAGGCCGAGACCGACCTCAGCTGTCTGCAGAGGAGCTGGATGCCCAGTTAGATGCTTACAATGCCAAAGTATGCTTTTGTGTTACATGAAATCAGCTTTCAAAGCTTGAAATGTCCAATAATTGCAACTTTTTATTTAATTTCAGATGGACACCAGTTAGAGGCACTGAGAAGGTTCTGCCCCATATGATGCATTATATTTCTTTTGAAGCCATTTTATTGTATGGGATACTTTGCCATTTCTGGAAAACGGGTAGCTTTTGATTATTTTTTCAAATTTTTTTTTTTTAAAGAGACCATTGGTACCTCTAATGCTTTTCCATTTTTGGCTATTTTAACCCTATTTTTTAAACATGCAAATGTTAAGTTTAAAATGTGATTATGGAGTTTTCTTTTGATGCTGTATGTATTATGTGAACGCGTTCAGCATTTTGTACATATTATACAGTTATTAAATTTGGAATTTTTTTTTCTTAATGTTTTCCTTTGGATAGAACCCCGGTCAAAATACCAGTATGTTTTTAAAATCGAATGAATGTTACATGGAAAAGCAAACTGTTGTGTGTTTTTTGTGCTCCTGTTCTTGACCATCATCGTCCTGGTTTTGGCGGCTTAGGAACTCGTTTTGAACAGATTGTCCTGAGCCTCGATCTTAAATGCTTTGTCGGGACCTGGATCCACGCACCCCATGACAGTACACGCGTTCCCGCCACCGCATTGTTGCGTCCTCTGCGTGAAACCTGCGCGGATTCCCGGAAACCTGCCGCGCGAGCGTCGCGCGGGGCGGCGCTGTTCCGTTATTCGCCATAGCGGCAGATCCACCAACTGCGAACACACGTACAGGAAAGGAGCTCGAAATCACCACTCTGCGTGCAAAAGGTACGTCTTCTCTTCCGAGTGCAGCTATTAAGAACCGCAGTAAAAGCCGACGGCCTCCCGGGCTTGATTTCAGACATGTTGTCGGACTGATGGAAAGTTAGCAGGCTAGCGTTAGCCGCAGCCTCTGCTGATCAAAGCCCGATTGTTCCAGAGAAGTGGCCGGCTCCCCCATCCAGTCCCACCCTGTGTGCGCAGCGTCTTCCAGACACAAGATATCCCTAATCGGGGTTAAATCGTGTGGTTTTTGTCAGAGTGTGTGCCATCGTCGCATGTTGATGCCCGAATAACTGTCTGTCAGCCGGTTCTTATTAAATAAATCAGTGCTTCGCCGCAAAGTTGCCGCTTTGTCGAGACGCCAGCTGCAGTTTCCTCATGACGCCCATGTCTGTGGACGCAGAATTCAGAAACATTTGCAGCAGGACAGACGATCGAGTGTCATTTTTCACTAAATATACTTTCGGTAATGTCAATATGCTGTCGCCATCTTTAGTTGCCGGACACATTTTCTCTAATGCTGCTTATAAAGGACATGTGATGTTGACAATGGGATCAGAAGCAGATCTAATCAGAAGGCCAAATTCGATAATTTAAGCCAAGTACGTCAATCAGATTTTATTTCTAATTGCCAATGTTTTTCAAACATCTTTTTATACTAGGACCGTTTTCATTCTCTATTCCAGGGTGGGGTTTGTCTGAAACTACAGGCCAGAATTCAATGGCAGAAGATATTCTCTTCTAATTACTGCACAATATCAAGAAATCATAGACATTCAAGGTTAAATTATTGCAACCATTACTGCATGTGAATCTTAAGATTGTTGAATAAAATATAGGTTTAATCCAGCAGTTACATAATGGATTCAGTCCAGAGACAGAGCCTGCAGTGTTTGGATTCTGTGCTTCTTGGTTTGTAGGTTAAATATATAAGTTTAAGTACTTTTATATACAAAGCTCAGACATGTTTAACAGTGGTTCTGCCTCGAGAGCCTGCACACATGTCTTTATTAGTTTAAACATGCCAGATGTACACTGTTAATGACAACAGCCTTCACAGCTAGAAATATATATAAACCTGATCTAGAAGGGCATTTTAATTTTTGGTGCACGGATGTTGAAGTGAATCACAAAAGAATCGTGGACATGCATTTATCCTCACTGTGGTTTCACCTTAATATTGTGAGATGTCCTTTCTGTACCACACATTTTCAAACTCATGTCAGAATACTTTGAGTCTAACGAGTGGCTGTCACAATGTTGTTAACTCCAGATCCAGAGAATCGAGCTGTTTTAGCCAGTGTCAGGAGTAAAGAGCTCATTGGCTCAGCTGAGCAGGTATTTGTTTGTTCAGTGGGGAAAAAGACTAATTACAAATGTTTCCAGCCTTTTAGACTGAGATTTGTACTCACGCTGAGCCTTTAGGTGTCTTCTGAAGGCAAAGAGATGCTACAGTCATTTGCACTCTTTAATTTCTGCAGTATATTGTAAATGATATACTGTAAATTAAAGAAACTGGTTTTTTTTTTTATATGGGATATTTTTCCTTGTCTTTTTCTTATGTCTGTAACAAACGCCACGAGTCTGTCACCTGATGCAGGATTCCTCATTCATAACACTGGTGATGATGTCATTACAGATAAATTAGGTTGGATGATTTCATTCAGCAGCCAGGTTATGATTTAAACAGATTTATTATTAGTCTGACTAATATTGTTGTCACTATGACAGCATTCTGTCGAGCAGTTGCCTTAATGTCCCTCATACGGTCACATCAGTGTTCGCATCCTCACGTGTCTGCTCTGATTCCAGACATGGCCGAGGATGAGGTGACTCCAGAGCAGCTCGCAGCCATCGCTGCAGAAAACGAGGAGCCGGAGCCAGTGAATTACAAACCACCTGCCCAAAAATCTGTGAAGGAGATCCAAGCTCTGGATAAGGATGACGAGAGCCTGCGCAAATATAAGGAAACCCTGCTCGGACCTGGGGTCACTTGTGCTGGTAATGCAGTGAATGGATGAATGAGTGAGTGTTGGAAGGGGAGAACATTTATGCATCCTGGAAATCTGAGCTCAATCTGTTTAATACCGACTCTTTTAAAGAAGGTGCAGTGTTTCACACATCGAGTTGCTCCCATCATAAATTAAACATTAAAATACTGTAGTGCGGCAGATCTAAGAATTCAGCTGCACCCATGCACACTTAACTAATGAGGTGGCAATTTTATATCTAATAAATCTATTTATTGGCTTTGCAAGCTACTTTCAACATTATGAATGTGCAATGTGAATGGAAACACTGAGCTTAAAAAGTGCAAAAAACCTGTACACAAATAAGGATTTCAGTAAAATAAATTGCACCTAATTTTACTCAAATATACAAAAAAATGCTGACTAAATAAAATCTATTGCACTTTTTGAACTTTTTAAAACTGCTGCTGACTTCGACCAGTGAAAGTTCAAGTTAATCTTACCACCAGGGGGAGCCAGAGCGCTTTAGAAAGGCTCTGTGTGTGTGTGTGTGTGTGTGTGTGTGTGTGTGTGTGTGTGTGTGTGTGTGTGTGTGTGTGTGTGTGTGTGTGTGTGTGTGTGTGTGTGTGTGTGTGCGTGCGTTTCCTCCACACTGATCAATACAGACCACATTATTGAAAATTGTTGAAAACTACGTTTGCAGTTGCTGAAAAAAAAATACTACATTTCGACCAAATTACGTTTCACTCTGACTATTAAAAAAAAGCCACTTTCAGTTTTTAACACTTGACAAGTAAATGTAATTATATCTTCCATCTAATTAATAATTATGTGTCCTCATACTTTGTCTTTTGATTCCAGTTTCTTAATACAGGACACATCATAAGACAATTATTCATATGTGTAGCGTAGATCTAATACACAATATGTGATGTTTTTTCCTTTGAGATAAATATGTCTGATTTATCCTTTACTACATGTATAAATAATGTTCTTTCTCTGCCTCAGATCCTGCTGTCCCCAATGTCCAGGTGACCCGTATGGCTCTGGTCTGTGAAAGTTCTCCAAAACCCCTGATCCTGGACCTCCAAGGTTCGTGACAACCCGGGCTGGTAAATACGTCAAAAGCAAAGTGCAGCTCGAACGTCTCCCTTATGGACGCCATTATTTGCCGTCTGTGAGTCAGTATATAAGTGAGCAGCAGTTCAGGGGAACCTCACCTTCAGCCAGGTGCTAATTCAGCTTCCAGTTTTAAAGTAGCCACTCGCTACAGTCTTCATCAAAATAACTGCCCCAATCAACAGTGCCGCCCGGATTCTCTGCGTTTTTTGATTTTAAAAACACCCAAAAAATATATTGTTCATTTTCTTCATTTCATACACTTTAATCAATTTTTTTTTGTTTTTTGTTTTTGGATGGGGCCTCTTGTTCTATTATCAAAGATCTCTAGTCTAGTTGCATAAACCAATCGAGTCCTGCTTCTGATTAGGGTGGGAACCATTTTAAGAATTTGAGGAAGGGGAAACAGCCCTCCTCATCTAAACAGGAAGACCCTCTGAGGCGCGGCAGGCTGGAAAGGATTCACACACAGAGTACCGTCTTCACTGCTGTGGTGTCGCACAGCCCTGGCCCAGGATCTTAATCATGAGTTCTTAGCCATGTTTAATTGCAAATGCAGCATGATTGGCTGTTTTATCTGAAATATATGTGCATCAAAAGAGAAATGTGATGAAATCATGCCAGGAGCACATGTTTAAGGTTTTTTTTTTTGTATTTATTACAATAAAGAAAATAATTGTTGTCTTCTTCCTTTTCTGCTTTGTTACAGGAGACCTGGAAGCGTTGAAGAAACAGGCCTTTGTTCTGAAAGAGGGAGTTGAATACAAGATAAAGATCAGCTTCAAGGTGAGCATATCCAGCACAAAACGGTCTTTGAATAGAATAACAGTGTGACCGTTTTGCACTGAGTTTGCCTCTCCACATTTTGTATTTAACGTCACGACTCCCTTATAAAATAGTTCATGTGAAATACAGCTTTTAAGAACTTACCTTCTCCGCATCCCCCCCCAGGTGAACAAGGAGATCGTCTCAGGCCTCAAGTATGTACAGCAAACATACAGGAAAGGACTGAGGAGTGAGTGTTTACTAGTATTCACCATTTATATGAACTCCACCATTTCTCTTCCTCTGATTGTAACGCTGTAGCGTCACGTTTCAGGCTAACAGTGACACCTAGTGACTGAATGCCGGTAAAGCAGCCTGTACCAGTGCACAGTGCATAGCGGATACATGGCGATTTAATACTTTCTCACAGAAAATGCTGAGAATTCTCACCTTGTTTTAATCAGACAACTGTTGTTGACTGTTATGAATAGTTTTATTATAGACTGCCTCATTATACTTGTATAAAGCTAGTTTCTAGTAAAAAAAAAAAGTTAAAATAAGCAAATTTGACTTTAAGCAGAACATTTTTGTAGGTAAGCGTATTACACTGTGTACTTAATTGCATCTTTACTATTTTAATTACATTCATCAACATTGGTCAAGTCAGTTAATGCAAATCTGAGCTGCACAAAGACGTCTTTCTTTAGTTTTTGATGTACTAGATTATGTTCCAGATTTGCTGTGTTGTCATTCTTTTCCTGTTTGGGACTTTTTTCATTGCACATTCAAATGAAAAGTAACCATCAACCTCTGGAAAAATCTCTGAGCGTGCTGTCCACTGTCTTTTGTCCACAGTTGATAAGACGGACTACATGGTGGGCAGCTACGGGCCGCGAGATGCTGAATACGACTTCCTGACCTCTCTGGAAGAAGCTCCCACAGGACTGATGGCCCGCGGCCAGTATACCATCAAATCTAAGTTCACTGACGACGACAAGCACGACCTGCTGTCCTGGGAATGGAACCTCAACATCAAAAAAGACTGGACAGACTAAAAATAGGCCTTTGTGTTTGGGGCTGAGGGGATCGAAATCCCCCAGCTCCGTTCCCCTCCCCCCCATCACCACTCTGTGTCCACCATTTCTGCCTTCATTGTTTTTCCATTTCATGCCCTCTTCCCGTCTTACGCCCTGTACCCGTCCTCCCTGACAGCAGCTGTAGCATCAGCAGTAGTAGCAGACCCTCCCTCCCCCACACGACGTTTGTCCGCCCATGGCGTCTTTACGGTTTCCCTAGCGACCCGCCCCGTCTCCTCCCCCGCTGACCCGTGCCAGGTAGCACCTCCCTGCTCAGACCCAGCCCTGGATGTGTCAGATATTCAGCTGTTTGAAGAGATTAACCCCCACCTTCCAACAATCCAGACGGCGTCTTCCTCAGTCTGAAGTACATGTAGAAAAGAACCTCCACAATCAGCTTCGATTTGGCCTTTTCTATAAACTGAATGAATGCTGGCGTACTCTGACTGCACCCCCATCGTTGTTGTGTTCATATGGCAGACCCCACAGCACTTGCTTCGGCGTTCCTTAGCTCACGTATTTACTTGCTGTATTTTGTAACGACCAATATTTGCCTTGGAAAAACGGTTCATTCTGATCGACTCAACAGCGCCGCCCACCCACTGCTCCTCAGAAGTGGATGGGGCCAAAGTGATCTACGAAATGTAAGGGTAAATAAAGAAAAACTGCCTTACGTGCGGAGTTATTCTTAAGCATCTATGTGTGGCATGAATTGTGTGTCAGAGCGATGCTTGCTGTAACGCTGCACACACTCACTGCCCTAAACAGTCCATACTATGAGCTATAGAATCAGACTAAAGCAATCATTTTAATGGGTCGCTTGTTTAGCCACGAGGCTTTAGCAAAGACAAAATAAGCTCTTTTTCTCTTATAGAAACAAAATGAATTCATTTCTGTCAGAATAACAGTGCCAGCACGGGACAGCAGCATGCTAACAAGAATTAGAAGTCATTTAAATTACTGTAACGATGGAAAAGGACCCTCAAATCGTGTGAATGTCTGGTCACAACACAGTTTTGATTTCCCACTTTTTGGATGTTCTACAGATATTAGAAAGCAAAGTCTGACATCTTTAACCAGATCTTTCACTGTGCCAAAGGAAGCGTTACAAAACTGGCTTCGTTCAAATGTCGGCCTTCTGTTTGCAGCTGTTTTACTCCTCAGTAAAGTGGCCGAGGTAAGGACACGTTCATCTTTCTCATCTCTTTCATTTATACTGCTACTGAATTCTTTTGGGTTCAGATATGCGTTTTCGGCCATCGCCAATCAGTCCGACAAACGTTCCATCCGTTTTAAAAACCTAAAATATGGAAGTAAACACTAAGGCTTGTTTCCATGTCGGCAGCGTAACTTTTGCAAGGACCTTTATTTCTTTTTTAGACTCAAGCTTGGACTTGCTGTAGACAAAGGAGGGAGGTCAAACCAGAGCCGGTTCCTCCTGTGGACAACCAGGAGCCCTGGAGGCCGGTGGTCCTGGTGGTCCTCCTCCTGTGGACCACCTGGAGGCCGGTGGTCCTGGTGGTCCTCCTCCTGTGGACCACCTGGAGGCCGGTGGTCCTGGTGGTCCTCCTCCTGTGGACCACCAGGAGCCCTGGAGGCCGGTGACCTGGATGCTGCCCAGCGCTGCTGCAGTGATATGAAATCTCTGTGCTGGACCAGATCATATGGATGTATACCTTTATCTTCAGTTTCTTCTTATGTATTGGAACTAGACATTCCTTCACAATGTACAGTTTCTGTGAAAATGCTGGTGGGGTCCTATTTTAGCATTATCATCGCTCTTCGTGGTCAATAAAGATTTTGCGTAATTTTGTCTCCGATAGCATTAAAATCCAGAAATTTGGGTGTTTGTCAAACGCGTCAGACATTTAACACACAGTTCCTGCATAAAGACACCTGTTACTCCTCCTGGTAAGTACTCCAACCTTTCAATGCTTAGAAAAGAGCACAGCTCCACATTTTTAGGACAGAAGGGCTAAATAAACAAGATATTTTGGAGCAGTTAGAATGCAAAACCCTGACCCAAAGTCATCCCAAAGAGGTTTTTCATCGCTCTTGGGAAATAACTTAAGCAATGAAACGAAGCTCATCGTGATTTCAAGGATATCTTTGTGTTAAGGGACCAGTTTTGCTTAAATTGTCAACGAGAAAATGACAATTGAAAGCTCAAGGTCAGTTTAGGTCCTTCAGGATATTCCAGAGACTGCTGGTCTCCTTGTAGAACTGTGACGCTTTAAATTATTGAGGAGCAATTCCCTTCAATAATTCAGACTATGACAATAATTTGCATGAAATTGTCATTTCTTCTCGTCTACAGTAGCTTTTCCAGTGGTGGATAAGCAGTGAGGTCCGGGGCTTCACAGCGCCATCACTTCCTTAAACGCGCCTCCATAATTATCCAACAGACGTCTGCTGTAATAACACGGAGGGATTTTGGGAGGAAGAAGAACCCTTAATTAGGAATTTCAACGTTAGCAAAGAATGTGGAGGTTCTGATGGAAGAGTAACCCAGTAAAGGCATCACCAGCTCCTGCTTCGCTCAGGAGCGAGCAGTAATGAAGACAGAGACTCTGGCCGTGATGGAGTTTTAGCTGAAGGGTTGTTTTTTTGTTTTTTTTTCTCCTGTACCCGCATCACCATCCTGCTGCCGTTCACTTTGTTCCCAGGATAAACAGAAAGGCTTGTTTTGGAATCATGCACCATCATGAAACTCAGCGCTCGGCCAAATGGAAAGCAAAAGGGTGGCGTATTCTCAGAAAGGCAACCAACAGTCACTGATCAAAAGGGTGGTTGTCAGGGGCATGGTTATAAACATGTAATAACATTAAATGCTAATACTTTATGCAAAGATAGATGTCTGTTGGGGGGGGAAGTACTTATTTCCAGTCAGACACTGTCTGGCCTGGTTCCTGACAACAGCCAGAAAGGTGTTTTTGGTAGTAGCCTGACCTTACGTAATGTTTACCTGAACTTCCTGCTTGGTGGGCAAATTCCTCCACGGTCGCAGGTTTCAGTACCTGCACTTTCACTCAGAGCCTTTATTGACAGCCAAAACAAAAGCCTGCCTTTAAATACCCCCACCGTCCTTGGCTGCAGTCTGGAAAGGACGTGCAGGGTCGCGGCGCGCGGTGCTCCTTAAAGACGACATGGCGGAGGCGAGCTTCCCGTTGCCCCCGGAGCCTTACTGCCCCCTGTGTGCTGGGCCACTGCGCGATCCAGTCACCATTCCTTGTGACGACACCTACTGCCTGGAGTGCATCAACACCTACTGGGACCAGTTCGACCACATGGGGGTGTACAGCTGTCCAGAGTGCCACGCCACCTTCACGCCGCGACCCGTGCTGAGACGCCATCTGCCCGACGTCAACCACGAGCCGCGGCGGCGGCAGCAGCTCCCCGAGCTGCCGCCTTTCCCCTACATGCCCCGCGAGTCCTACTGCGATTTCTGTGTGGGCCGGCGCAGCAAGGCGGTCAAGTCGTGCCTGGTGTGCCTGGCCTACTACTGCGAGACCCACGTCAAGCCGCATTACGAGTCCTCCACCTTCAAGAGACACAAGCTGGTGGACGAGACCGGCCACCTGGACCGGAAGATCTGCCCCCATCACGAGAAGGGCCTGGAGCTGTTCTGCCGCTCCGACCAGATGTGCGTCTGCGTGCTGTGCACCGTCAGGGAGCACCGCGGCCACAACATCGCCTCGGCGGAGGAAGAGCGGATCGAGAAACAAGTGAGTCTGAGGGTCAAAGTGGGTGGAAGAGACGAGGAATTTGTGAGGTCAGCGGTAGCATCCATACTGGATCTGTGTGTGTGTGTGTGTGTGGGGGGGGGGATCCACATTGTCCTCAGATGAATGAATATCTCGTTGTTTCACTAGAAAATCTTGGTGGTCACGCAATCTGAAGTGCAGTACATCATTCAGGAGAGGCTGAAGGAGCTGCAGGAGCTCAAACACAACGTGGACGTTTTGAAGGTAAAAAGGCGCCGAAGCGCCGACGTCAGGGTGGTACGATGACGCTGCCAGATCTCACCCTTCCCAACGGATGCGTCCGCCCTCGCAGAGCGCCGCCCAGCGAGCGCAGGCAGAGAGCGACAAGACGTTCCACGAGATGCTGCAGGCGGTGGAGCGCTGGAAGGCTGAGATCCACCAGATGATCGTGTCTAACATGCAGGCGGCAACGTCGCAGGCCGACGGCTACGTGGAGCGCCTGGAGCAGGAGATAATGGAGCTGCAGCGGCGGGACGCCGAGCTGCGGCACATCCTGGAAACGGAGGACAACATCCACTTCCTCCAGGTGAGGCACGCGCCCCGAGAGAAGATCGATTTGTGTCCACGTCTGAGTGTTTCCGCTGCTTTGTTAGAATTTTCCCACCCTGTGCGTCGCCCCGGAGGCCATGGTGCCCAAAGTTCTAATCAACCCCCAGTTCTCCTTCGGCGAGATGAGCAAGACGGCCGTAGACATGAAGGAACATCTGGATGACATCTGCAAGAAAGAACTGAGCAAGATTTCCAAGACAGGTTTGTGCGAGGCAGCGAGCACCGGTGACGTCGGTGATGGTGTGGAAACCACCTGCTCTGCACTCACCTGTGGCTGTACGTCTCCACAGTTAATGAGACTCCGGTCTACATCCTTTTACCAAGAAATGGAGACAAGCGACACAAAGGTAGGTGAAGCGCGGAGGCTCTGTTATACAGTATACTTACACCGTGTTTTAGTTTTAGTTTTAGTTTTTAGTGTTTTAGTATTTAGTATTTTCCTTGCATGCCACTTTTGAGCTACTGGAAATATGAATTTCTGTTGAAGATTAATAAAATATCTATCTATCTATCTATCTATCTATCTATCTATCTATCTATCTATCTATCTATCTATCTATCTATCTATCTATCTATCTATCTATCTATCTGTCTCTCTCTCTCTCTCTCTCTCTCTCTCTCTCTATCTATCTATCTATCTATCTATCTATCTATCTATCTTATATTTGACTATGGTCTTGTTTAGTTCCTTCAAGAGTTGATTTTCAGGAGCCAAAAACAAGGTCGGACTTCCTACGATGTGAGTTGGAAAACGATTTAAAGGACAGAAAGGAAAGTGAATATTAATAATAAAAACTGTTTATTTGGCTCTTTGGTCAGACTCCTGCAGGATGACCTTTGACCCAAACACAGCCTACAAAGAGCTGGTCCTGTCAGACGGGAACCAGAAGGTCATGCGTAAGAAAACGGTGCATTTCTACCCCGACCACCCGGAGCGCTTCGACGGCTTCTCGCAGCTGCTGTGCAAGGAGCCTCTGTCGGGTTTCCGGTTTTACTGGGAGGCAGAGTGGACCGGCGAGTTCTCCATCGGGGTGGCCTACAGGGCCATCAGCCGCAAAGGGAAGAACTCGCACAGCCTGCTGGGCTACAACGACAAGTCCTGGAGCCTCCTGTGCTCGGACTCCGGCTACTCGGCTTGGCACAGCAAAGTGGACCGCGACCTTCCCGACGCACCCAGAGCCACGCGCATCGGGGTCTACCTGGACTACGCCGGCAAGGCCGTCGCCTTTTACTCGGTAAAGGAGAACATGGAGCTCATCCACAAGTTCAAAGCTCACTTCAGTGAGCCTTTGTACGCCGGTTTCGGGGTGGGATCTTCCGTCACTCTCTGCCAGCTAAGGCAAAGTCACCACACCCACTGACGCCTCGTGGAAGGTCCAGAACAACTAAATGGGTCCCAGACAACACATCTTTCGCGACTGTATCAGTGTATTCATCCATACCTGACACAGAATAAAAGGAAATTCCCATGATTCCACCTGTCTGGAGGTTTTTATTCCTGGAAGGAGGAATAATCTGACGGGTTCAGACCCGATCTGTCAGGATCCTGGTTCAGCTGAGCGCATCGGCTCTTCTTTAGCTTTTATATCTCATCTATTACGCTGCGTTAGCGTGTGTGTTTAGTGTGTTTGGAAGGAAAATCACTCCACAAATGTGAAAGACTACATCAAGGAAGCACCAAACTTTAATTGTTTTGCTTTTGCACACTTTTTTTTCTTTTTTGATGTTACATCACAATCTGTTGTTGCTATAGCGACATGTCCAGGTACCACCTGTGATCCTGGCGCTCAGGAGAAAAGCGCACAGTTGAGATTGGAGAGCGTGCGCGTGCTCTTGAGTTCGTAGAGCACGTCGCAGTCGAGGCTGGGCTCCTGACATCGCCGCTTTATCCCCGTGACGTTGAAGACCTCGTAGGGAGGGATGAGCGCCTCCATGTTCGCGTTTCCAAACATGGAGATGTCCGCCCCGTAGCACGTTTCGATTTTAAAGCAGGACTTGTTGCCCCTGTTCTGCGTGGCGCTGTAGCCGCGCAGGGTGGTCGCCGTGAAGTAGCCGAAGCGGATCTCCTTGCCCAGGACGCTCTGGCTGAAGTACCGGTCGACTCTGTGGTACGCCAGGAAACACCTGCCTTTGCCGTTGAGATTCTGAAGGGCGTCGGTCAGAAAGAAGGTCATGGAGTGATAGCTGAAGGTGGTTTTGTAATGGCAGTGCTGGGTCTGGATCGCCATCTTGATGTCCTGGCAGATCTGCGTTTTGCCAAAGTTGTACACGTAAATAGCCATGAAGTGTTCCTTGGCCAACACGGTGTCCCGCTTCCATTCGGTGTTGTACACCTGCTCCGCCTCCTCCCACGCCTTCCTGAACTGGCCGTTTGCGCTCTTCTCCTTGGGCAGGAGCTCTTTCTCCACCTTGGTCTTCATTTGGTCCTTGCAGCCGTCGTACATGTCGTCCACGGCGTCGGGAGCCATGTCCATCGCCACGAGCGGCTCCGCGGCGGCTTCAGCAGGGACCTTCAGGCAAAGCAGCGGGACAGAACACGGCGGTTCAGCAAAAAGCAAGCTTCTGAAGATCAGCACATGCTGGGTACGGCCACTCCGGCCTAGTTTGTTACCTGCGGCGCTGCTGCTGAGACTCCCCAGCTGATTAAGATGGTCCAAACGAGTGCCTCCATTCTTCCCTGATCACATCCAGCAACTTGGGAACTCCTCTCTGGCGCGCTGCACGGCGACGGCGCTCATATATGAGGTTCAGGACGGGAAGATAAACTCGGGGGTGAGAGATACGGCGGCGATGCAAATAAGGCCGCGCAGCTAAGATGACCTTAAAAGGGGAAGGAAAGAGTTTATCTTCAGAGCGGTTTGTGCCACACTTGATCAGCGTACGACAGAATAGTTGGTCTGGTGTTGAGGAACACGCGCGCACACACAAAAACACACACACACACACACACACACACACACACAAAGTCAGAAAGAAAAGAGTGAAAACAGCAAAATCACAAAATACCGTGGAAACAACAGTCTTGTAAGTCGGGTTCATAGTTATAAGGATAAAATAAAATGTGGCCCTGCTGATAAACACATGATGTGTTTGGGGCATTTGGGAACATTTTTGGATTCAAACTGCCCCACTGAAATGTTCTCGTGATCAGAGATCGAATCCTTCATGTTGCAAATACTAGCGAAGGGAAAGTCAGACTCTCTAAAGAAATGTCAACAATGTTCTTTAATTACACAAAGCACATGTAAATCTTCATTCAAATACAGATGGGGTGCACTCAAAGATTTTGAACGTGTGTGTACTATAGTATGTAGTTGCGTTAGGGGTCAGATATCATAAATGCAAATAACTGAGCAAATAATTCCATAAATGTGACCATAAATGGAAGCCTGAATTGGAATGATCTACACTAATAAAGCTACGATCCTTAATTCCGATGTAACATTTTGGGGAACAGATAATCACCATTAACTACAGGAAAGGTCACATCTGTTTGATAATGAATAATAAAGCACCAATATGCCGCTAATACACGTGTTAGTAAGCAGGTAGGTCATTGCAAATGTGTTTTCCTTAATTTAAAGTGTTAACATTCCATTTTCTGGTGCCCTGTCACCAGGTCAGAGGCAGGAAAACTCTGGACCCTGGACAGGTCAACAGAGGACACCTGCAGTCAGCCCAGTGGTCGTGTCTCTGGACTGTGGGAGGAATCCACAGAGTTGGAACCGAACCTAGAACCTTCTGGCGACCGAGCTATCCGCTGCAGCGCCACGCCAGCGTGTGCTTGCTTTGCTCAGAAGCCATTAGGGACAGGCGGCAGAAGGACTTTAAGGCGCCTGTGCTCGGCTTTCTGCTTCCGGTCGGCGCCCCGGACGGAACCTCCTGCTGACGTGCCGGTCGACAAACAGGTCGGTCACAAAGGCCGTCTCAGAGCAGCACCATTATGGTTAGCAGCGGGGTTTGTCTCTGTGGTCAGAGGTGAACCACCGAGTTCTGATTCCTGCAAGCAGAAACTACAGTTAGCAGTTACAGGAGCAAAGGTTTGCGTATTCAGACCACAGCTGCCTTGTTTCAGTCTATATTTACAGGCTAATGGGACTTATAAATGAGCCCTAAAAGGTCCAAAGCTTTGATTTAAAATGATGTTTTTTGTCTTACTTGTGCAGGCTCCTGAGGCCACCAGAGCAGGAGAAACGGGTCGCGATACAACAGAAAAGCCATCACCAGCAGCACACAAACGGTCGCTAAACACTTCAGTTTGTCAGCCTGGAAGCATCTGGAAGAAACAAACACGCCAAAACACAACTCTGACTCTGCACAATCCTGTTTCTGTCACTGAACGTCTCCGGTCGTGAGGAAGAAACAAACACCAAAACCCCAACTGGAAACCTCGCCTGCTTCGCCAGCGGCCTCATCACACCTGCGTCCTCCACCAACAGCACACCTGTACAGTCTGATTGCTTTAGCTCACCTGTGTATCGTGCTGCTTACTCTGCGTCTCCTCATGCTGATCTGCTCCACACGGACCTGCAGATGCGCTCGTAGCTGCTGTTAGCCAGGAATCCTCAACTCAACCGGCAGGATTTGCAGGTATAACCACACAGCCGTGACGCGTCCACCCAACAGGACCGCGCCGGGGCTTCAATGGCTTTGAACCCACGGGACAGGGTGTGTGAGGCAGTTTTATATTCTCCCGGGTTGAAGCGTGCCCTGCATGTGCCCCGATCCTGTGCCACTTTTGTCTATCGTATCAGCTCTTCGGGAGTGTTGATCTTGGTTGTGTCCGTCTCAGCGGGAGGGAGGCTCCTCGCATGGCAACACCGGTCCGTCCAGTTTGGTGACACACACCCGTATCAAATAATGCTGCGTGATTAAAAAGCGCTCAGAGCAAAGGAAGAGCCGTGCAAACCCACTCTCCTCTGGCAAATCTAGCTATGCTGATGATGTGGTGAGCTGACACATTTAGCATTGATTTCAAGAGGGCGTCTTTCATTGTCTTAACTCTGTGTGTGTGGGGGGGTGTGGGGGGGGGGAGTTGGGGGTGCAATTCTGGGGTGTGAAAGAGTTTTAAAAAGCCATATTTCCCCTGACGTGCACAGCATTGCCGCTCCATCCTCCCGTCTCGAGCAGCTGAAGTTTTGAACGAGCTCCTCTCTTGATTGCTTTATCTCTGTGTACGCTGGCGCTAACCAGCTCCTGTCCCATCTCCAGTGGCTCCAGCGCCGTGCTGCACGCCTTCTGACGCAGACATCGAAACAAGGTCGCATTCAGCCCGTTCTCCACTCCCTCCGCCGCCTCCAGGTAAGAGCTGAATGTTTGCATGGCTGGTCGAGGTGTACCAGTCCCATAAACAACAGATGTCACATGATCCACACATGATATTTATTTTTATTTTATTTGTTATACGTTATATTTTTTCTCAAAGTCATTTACTTCTTATTTTCTGCTCTGTATGCTGCTGCTGGGACACTGAAATTCCCCACTGCGGGATAATAAACATATAATATAATAATATAATGCTAATTTATTCTATTATGCAATGATTGACACGTCATTTTTTTTGTGCGTTCTAGATTCGTTATGCCTGCCAGACACAGGGAAACGTGCCAGAGGAAGGCTTTGTCTGCATGTGTCGTTAGTGCGGTTGTCTTTTTGATTGCAGTGCTGATCATTGTTGCGTTGCACAGCAGCTGGCAGCCTGTCCTTGGAAAGGTAGTAACTCCATACACTCTGAATAGGAATACATTATGCAAATGCAACACGCAGCCATTCCTGTATCTCGAATAGACGAACGCTTGAACAGATGTTCCCAATCCTGGATTTTCAGGAGCCAGACCTGGAGCTGAAGCCCGATGATTGTACGTCCAAGGTCATGGTGGCAGCGGGCCAGTCAACGGTGTGGAACGCCAGCAGGAACCTCAGTCAAGCCTGGAGCAACGCAGAGCGAAAAGCCGCAACTCCTGCGCACCGTTACATGGAGAAGGAGCACTCGGTGGCCATATACGTGTTCACTCAGGCCGTCGGGCGACCCGGGGGGACGGTCCTCACGGCGGCCGCGGAGGGATCGGAAAAACAGCCCAGCTCGGAAACCCAGTCCCTCTTTTCTTACCTCAGCGATGCCCTCCAGATCCTGAAGCACAGTCAGCGGCTGTGCCACACCACGAGCTACGCCACCGACGCGCCCTCCGACCTGAACGTGTCCGACAAGCTCTTGCGCTTCGGCACCTTCGTCCTGGGCTCGGGGGGGGTTTGTCTCAGGGGCAACGCGTGTTTCGAGGTTCACACCTGTTTCGGAGCCGACGTAACTCATTATTCAGCCTTGAAGCAGAACAGCCAGGTGTTGATTCCCCCGTACGAGGTGTTCAGGGTCACCCACGGACGCTCAGATGCCCGGCGGGGCGAGGTCACCTACAGGCTGGAGAGCAACCTGGACTGTGTCTACGACAGACGGAGCAGCTCACTCCACCCAATATCAGCCTCAGCAGAACACCTGTCCTGGATGATGTTTGGCATCATGTGCGTTGTGGTTGTGTTCCTTCTCTTACCTTTTGTGATTTTCAAGGTGCTAAAGAAGTGAGAGCTTCTTGGGTGAATAAGATAATTGACACACACACGCACTTCTATTTATTTTCTTTATATACATTTTGGTGGTTTTGGTGGTTTTGCTCTGTTTCAGAAACTCTAGCGTGTTACTTTTATGTTATTAAATGTATATATCACTGTATAGAGAGAAGTTGTGGCTACATACATAAAAAAATGAACCTTTCATGCTTTTTTTTTTTTTTGCATGTGTTCTCTCAACAAAGAACCCAATTTCCCAATTTGAACACACAAGGTTGACTCACCCCAGAAAAGGTATGTCCCAGTACATACTTGCAGAAACACACACACACACACACACACACACACACACACACACACACACACACACACACACACACACACACACACACACACACACACACACACACACACACACATACATACATACATACGTACATATGTACACACACAGCACCATGTTATTCTCATCCAGTGTACAAAGCAGCTGTTGGCTGTTTTTGTCCACCATCAAAGTTTCAGGACAAGGTTCTTTAGCTCTTTAACAGAAAAGACAACTTCCTAGCCTGGACTCTCCAGAGGAGACCAACAAGTTCCCCTTTGCTCTATCACTCTGATGCTTCTGGAGATCTGGACGCCCATCTCATGCGGGACACCACCTGCATCTACTGCTGCCCTCTGTAAAGGGTTATGTAAGGAAATGTATGTGTGTGCGTATGTGTGTGTGTGTGTGTGTGTGTGTGTGTGTGCTGATAAATGAGGAATGTGTCTTAACACTTCAATCTTAAACACATTCTTCTGTGATGTCACAGCACAGCTCAAAACCCAGCTCCCTCTGTTTAGAGATTAGTTTAAACTCGTCCAATCTTGCTTCTTATTTCAAGAAAGTCTTGTATTTTGGACACAACATGAAAAGCAGGAAGGATCTCATCAATTAAGGACTTTGTTACATATTTATATGTTTTGCATTCAGTCATGAAGCGTGTTTTTTGATCTAATCATCCTGTGTGAAACAGAGCGCGTTAACCCAACCCTAAAGCCAGGAGTAACGCATTTAATGCAAGACAGCTGGACAGGGAGATGGACTTTTTTCCAGCTCAGTGAACTGTGACTTCTAGATAAAAAAAACAAAACAAAAAATAAGGGCATCAGCATGTTGTCAGCACAACCACTTCAGGTAAGAGAGTCTACCTGTGTCATGAGAGCTGAGGGACTGTGTGAAGCGCACAAGAACACACACAGGTGAGAGTGTATTTATTATAGAAAAAAAGTATTTATTATCAAAAAAGAAAGAAAGAAAGAAAGAAAAGCTTTTGAGTGTATGGATGCATGTCGATAGGCATACTGCTGTTTATGTTCCATCGTCTCTATGGCAACTAAAATAGTGACAGTCAGACACAGACAGACTCTATTTAATCCAGTCTTGAAATTTCAATAGTTACATTCAATTTGTGTTTAGTTCAGAGTTAAAAAGGTTATTTTGTTGAGTAAAATGGGATTAACTTGTATTCCTTCGTCAAATGATAAAACTTGACCGCGGTGACGTCTCTATTTCCTCTGCACAACTTTATTTAACTTCCTCATTTTGTCCCCCAACCATTAGTCCAGACACAGCCATGTTGCGTGGGTTGCTGGTTCTCCTCCTGCCCGGCTTCCTTCACGGCTTTCAACCCCTCCTCTCATCTGATTCCACCACTCACCGTGTGATCAGCCAAAGGGCCATCCTCAGGAAGACCGCTGAAGTGTGCAGGGACATCGCCGCGTCTGCAGGACAGGACTTCACCCTGACTGTGAGTGGGACATGGAGTGGATTCTTCGCCCTCCATATTCAAACGTAGACCGGACCACCATGCCTTGAAATGAAACTTTGATTATGAACTCCTGTAACTTCTACCTACATCAGCAGCTCAGAACCTCTGGACTGGAAAATTTCAGGAATCAGCTGTGGAAATCCGTAGTGGGCCTTGATTGTGTCTTTGTTGGTCTCCAGATTGATGACGGCCTGTCGGCTGAAGCCGTGCAGAGGGCCTGCTCTGCAGGCGGCTCCTCTTCTCTCCTCTCCACCCTCAACTTCCAAGTCTCCATTGCAACCATGTACCTCAGCAATGCAAACGTGGACCTTGTCTTCATGTTGAGTGCTAGGCGTCATTTTGATGATGAGACGTTTCAGGAAGGACGGGACGTCATCACAGCAGGTACACCTCAAAGGGTTTTTTCCAACAAAACAAAAACTGCCGACTTTGAACCTTCCCACTGTTTTCTGTTGGTATTTTCCTTCTTTTTGAGGGGTGAACTCAGTACGCCAGAGCGTGAAGCTGGAGAACTTTTTCACTGGAAGATGGACTCTCGGAGGAATATTTCACACCCTCCAGGTGAGATTGAACGTTATGGATTCATTGTCATTCATTCTCCCGTAGAAGCTGCGCTCCGTTTTAGCCGTATTTGCATTTACACATGGTGTGACCTTGTTTCAAGGTTAGCGATGGATTTGGGTGAGGGTTGGTGGAGGGTTAGGGCTGGGGTAGGGGCTTCGGGTTACACCAGTTGAAGTGCAAATTGCATGTGTTGGACAATATTCATTGCCAGAAGAAACAATGAGTCATTCAGGTTTGTTGCTGTTTGTGTGAAGGACTTCTACAGCCACAGCAACTGGGTGGAACTGGGGAAGAACGCTCCTTACGGCGCGCTGATCAACTCCGATCAGCCTCTTGAGAACCTGGCAGGTCAGACTTTGGTGTCCTCTGTCCACAAATCTGCTGCTTGGTGTCGTTTCAAACATACCTCCTTTAAAGCTGCTCATGAAACCTCCAGCAGATGTAAAGATACTGACGAGGGGAAGGAGATGTAGGAGCACATTTATGTTAGGATCAGGCTGATAGTCATGGTGTTGCGTTCACTGCAGACAGAAACACACCAACCTGTAGGAACTGCAGCGGGGACAACTGTGAGGACAATATTCTGCCTGAGCTGCAGCATCGCGGACTGCTCACTTCAGGCTACTTCAGCATCTTCTCCTCAGTGAAGCCTCCCGGTAATTCAAAGACATCTGCCTGTTGTTCTTCTCCACAAAGCACAAGTGGTGACACTACGCCTCCGCCGGCTGTAAGGCAAATGCAGCCACGGTGGATTTCTTGACAGGACAAGCCGAGCTGAACCAGTGGGGGGCATCAATAAGGACACAGTTAGATCCAGTCATGGCTGGCTCCACCCCAAGGCGGCTGATTTGGCCGTACTCGCTACAATGGACCTGCTGGAGGAGATCAGAGTGGCCGTCGGGGACGGGAGGTTCCTGCAGTAAGAACCTAGAACACAGAACGTAAAACATTTGAACAGGCTAAGCTGAGCTGAGGGTGAAGAGCGGCGGCCGGGGTCCACGCCGCAGGAGCCGATGAATGACGGTGTCCTGGCTTGCTGCTGCAGGTTGATGGGTCTCTCCCGGTCTCCTGCGCTCTGCTTCGTCATCGACACCACAGGCAGCATGAGCGACGACATCGCCGAGGCTAAAAGGGTTTCCTTGGACATTATTGATCGCAGGCGAGGAACTGAGGAAGAGCCCTCAGCCTACATATTGGTGCCCTTCAATGACCCAGGTGACTGTTGATCTCTGTCTGTAGAACGTCGTGGTAGTTATGCATGTTGTAGTTTTATTGAATTTCCTTTGAAATCCAGACTTTGGACCCTTGACGAGGACAACAAATGCCGATGTCTTCAAAGAGAAGATCAATAGTCTGACTGCAAACGGTGGTGGGGACATCCCAGAGATGAGCTTGTCTGGACTGCAGGTGTGACTTGTTTTCATTGCTTTGTCTTTTTTTAAAATATATATTCTACACACCAACATTATAAGAAATATCTGAAAACGTTCTATTTCTAAGTGCTACAAGGAACAATTTATATGACTAATACACGTGAGGGATGATAATGCTCCCTTTAATTAGGAACATAAATGCAACCAGACTGGTTTGATAACACCACACTCTGCTACACAACGTGACCGCCTCACCATCCCTGTTTTCAATAATATAAAAATAGGAGTTCAAAAGAACGTCCATGAGAGACTTTATGGTTTGTAGCACTGCTCCATGTTGACGGCTTCAGCAGCAAACAACAAGTATAATAAGGTCTTGGTTTCGGTTGATAGAACTTCATGAAAACAAGAGTCTCTAGAATTTTCTTTGCACACACAGATTCCAGCTGTGGCGTAGAAACAATTTCATTTGCGTGTCCGTCCTTTTCTCCTCACATCTGGGTCTGACAGCTGGCTCTGACCGGGGCTCCACCCTCCTCAGAGATCTTTGTCTTCACTGATGCTCCAGCCAAAGACGCTCATCTGAAGAGCACGCTGAAGGCGCTGATAGAGAGCACCAAGTCTGTGGTAGGAAATACTCAGCAGAACCCAAACCTTTAACACGGAATCTGCAGCGTCAAGTCTTCGGTAGCGTTAACTCACAAGCTTTCCTTCTACCTCTACATTCTAGGTGAATTTCATAATAACAGATGTTTTTCGAAGGGCCTCCAGGAGCCCTAAACCTTCATCGACAGTGGCGGTGTACTATGACCTGGCTGAAGACTCAGGGGGCCAGGCCATTCAGGTCTCCAAGTCGCACCTCTCCCTGGCAACAGCAATAATCGAAGACTCTTCAGCCAGCGCTCTGGTGAGTGCACGTGAAGCCCACTGGAGTGAACACCGTCCCATGAAATGCGGTCTGTGAAAATGACTGTTATGTTTCTTTATTCCAGGTGACAGTTTTTCAGGTGGTACGGAGTCCCGGGAGGGCCGGAGAGTTCACTTTCACTGTTGACGGCTCCTTAATCAACGTGAGCGTCTACATCACAGGGTTCTCACCCCTCACCTTCAACCTCACCAGTCCCTCAGGTGACGCCTCTGCTCACGGCTTTCCCAACACTTCTCTGTTTCTCACGTGTTGCCGTCTGACTGGCAGGAGTTTCCCAGAGCTCCGGCCAGGCCAGCGGGCCGCTGGCTTCCCTCAGCGCGGCTGGAAATCTGCGTCGGTTAAAGATCCACGCTGGCGCTCAGAGCGGATCCTGGAAGATCCGAGTGGATTCGGCCAACAGCTACTCAGTGAAGGTCACAGGTCAGTGACGGCTGAGCGCTCCGTTTCCGCAGCCCTGCGCAGATCCCGGTGCAGGCGTTGCACTTTGAATACCCGGAGTGACAGAGGTGCCAAGTCTCTGTTTTGATCTGTGTGATTTCCAGACTGGGCTGGTTGGACCAGTGCTACCATTAACGCTGCGGTTTCAAATCAAACAAACTTTCGAGAAGCGTGACCTTAGAAAAGAGCAGAGAGCACACGGGTTCGGCTCACCTGTCACCAGTTAATTTGCAGCAGAATGATCCGCGTGCCACCTTCTGAATGACCAAATGGGCTGTGTTGTGTCGTTGAGAGAAGCCGGGCGTCAGCCTGGGATTCTTCAGTTCGTCCTCCTGCTGCCCCACCGCGCCAGAGACGCGTCCAAAATACCGAAACTACAAAACGATGCAACTGCCGTCGTTGTACGCTCAAAGATTTAGCTGTAAAGAAGAATCAAAAGGCTTTTGTTCTGACTCAAAAGGGATTTCTGTGTGTGTGTTGCTAGGTCATAGTTCTGTGAACTTTATTTTTCATCTTGTGGAAGCTCATGAAGGCGCCCATGGAGATTTGGCTTTAAAGGAGGGACGTCCTCTCTCAGGTCAGACACTCAGGGTCTCACACATTAACGCTGCATCATTGCTCCATCGTTTCAGCAGTTGATGGACTCTATCTCCTTTTTTTTTCCTTTTTCTCTCGTTTTATATCTCAGGTGGTAATTTGAGCCTCCTGGTTACTGTGACAGGAAGCAGCACGGTGAAGGTCACAGAGGTCACTCTGGTTGACAGTTCGGGTCAAACAGAGGTCAATGGGAGCGTGCAGGCATGTTTTTCTGCTCATCAGTTCCTGAGCTGGAATAAGCTGTGACGTTGAGGAAGACTTTACTGTTACTGTTGCGACTGCTCGGTAACTATGAGTCTCTTTCTGGCTGTTCTCTCCAGTCAGTGGACAGTGGCGTCTTCCTGGTGACATTTGCCGGCGTTCCGTCTGGAGGATATGCGGTCCACCTGAGGGGTGAGGACAACACCTCCACTTCCAAGTCGACGCCAAACGTCTTCCAGAGACAGGCCTCCACCCAGATCAGGACCTCAGGCATCTCTCTGACCGTGAGCTCAGCCATCTTCCGTTTTCTCGCTCAGTACGGATGAAACTGATCAATTATTTTAGAATTAATTTAATTCCATTGGAGGCTAGATCTCCAAAGAAATCATCTGGCCACAATCTGCTCCACCGCAATCAGCTCAAACCAGCACACCTGTGACACATTCCCCAGCCATCGGTCCAATCTCGCACACCTGATTTCCAGTGGACTGAAACCCCGGCCTGACACACAGTCTCCGGCAGCTCGTCTGTGCTCGCGCTTGACTGTCCAGTGTCGTGTTTTGGGCTGATTTGCTGTTTTTGACCTGTCTGTCTAGTCTCTGTCCCTGCAAACAGCTTGGTTTTCTGCTCAAATCAGTGCTGCAGATGCTTTTTTTTTTTTTTTTTACACCATGGATAAGCTACTATCTTAGCTCACTGTATTGTGGTGTTAACATTGTTACTGTTGCCAAACCAAATTTGACATGTTCTCATCTTTATCACGCAGACTCAAAGGGCAGATTCTCCAGGTGCGTGACCGTGTTTCCACTCAGCATTCCTTTCTGTTTCAGGCCCAAGCTGACACCACTAGCATCGAGCCCGGAGCGAGCGTCTCCGTCCTCTTTACGGTCGCCGCCACCTCCAACGGAACCGTCTGCAGCTCTCAGACGCTCACCGTGAGGTCCACCAATGACCGCAACTACCCTGTGTCGTCACCCGCTTCCGTCATTGTAGCCGCGGGGTGTGGAGGAGCAGCAAACGGCACAGTGAACATGACCGTACCAGCCAGAGCCACATCTGGAACAGATGTGACTCTGACCATTGAAGCCCAAAATGCTGCCGGCACAGACGGCAACTACGCAGTGCTGCGGTTTTCAGTGTCTGCAAAGGTTACTAAACCTCCCACGAATCATTCAACCATCATTCAGCTGCCTGTTCTCACGCTGTTTCTGCGTCTCCAGGCGACTGACGTTGCCCGACCGGTGTGTCGGGTTGTCAGTTCATCGCCCAGCTGCCCTCCTTCCGCCTTCTGTGCATCTGTGCGCTGGGAATTCGTTGCAAATTTCACCGACGGCATCAACGGGACAGGCATTACAAGGGTCAGCGTCCGACGGGGCAATGGTACCCTCCGCACCAGCAGCGCGGTTGGACCAGGAGGGGAGAATATAACTGTGGCTACCTACAGCGCCTCCTGCTGTTCAGGCAGCGTAGAGCTGGCTGCAGTGGACGGAGCAGGAAATGTGGGGAGGTGTGTGGGACAGAGCAGCACGAGCACAGTGGCCCCTGGGGTTACAGGACCCAGGGCCACTGTGACCCCAGGGGCCCCTGGTGCTGTCTCCACTGCAGGTCACAACCTGGGCAGATCTCACCAGTTGTGGATAACTTTTTTCAGCTTTTTCCTTTGGGCTGTGAAATAGCTTAAAATTGCACCGGAAATGAAAAAGTTCATCTTTTTGTTGTTCACATAGGTGTTGTTTTTTGGGGTGTTTTGGGGTGTGTTTTTTTTGCCTGTTTTTAGGTCCATGGTGATCCATTAAAGGGAAGTCAATCACAAAAAGGAACAATGAATAAATTGTGATTGGTGTTTTTAATTGGTCAACACTTTTAGGGTAAAAACCCAAGTTTATGTGATAGTCGTTTCATCCACTTAAGTTATTTTTCAACCTTCTGTTCACACTGTAAGATCTAATGTAGTAAAGAGACTCTGCTTGGAATAAACTGAAACCTGATTAAAAAACTCACCACTTGTGTCTGATAAGTTCTGCTGGAAGATGTGGATGCCTGGATCAATAATGACACAGTTGCAATGACTAGTAAACTTTATTCTTCTACTTCAGAAAAAGTGAAACGAGCTTTACAACCAAGAACCAACTGAACGTGGAAAAGCAGTAAAAATGTAACAAATACAGGGAAAGGTAACCTGGAATAACAAAGAGCACTGGGAACCAGTGGCACTTCTGAGGCCTCGTTGACAGATTAGGATTAATATGTAAGGCTAAAAGAACCAGACAGAACTGTTCTTGATTTCTCTCGGTGCTCTTCTGCCGCTTTTACCCAGAGGTGGATCCTTGTTATCAGGAGAAAACACAACAGCTTAGCAGAGTAGACACTTAGTCATTAGAAAAAAAGAGAAGTGAAAAGCTTGGTCCTGCTAGCAACCAAATAATGATTTCGATTCTGAAAACTATACAGAAACCACAAAAAAAAAAAACGGTTACTACTGAAGAACTGAAAAACTACTAAAGAGCCACTATGCTCGGCAAGTAAACATCAAAACAACCACTAAGAATCCAAAGCTTCATTTTGATTTGGAACTTGTACAAATAATTTCTGTCCCGCACAGTCGCCATAGCAACCGCAGCGTCAAAAGTGCATCGCGATGATGAGGAAACTTCAAGAAGAGCAAATTTAGCGGAATTCACTCCATCAATAGATGACTTCACCAACGCAGACGGAGATTACAGCTGGACTTCAGCACGTCTGCGATCCAAGCGAAACACCAGAGAACATCCAGCTGACGCTACTAAAATTCTTCAAGAACGTTCATGTCACAAACGTGATCAACCTAAAACACAACCTACGTCAAAAAAGAACAAAAAAAACCCAATTAATCGAGAGGAGTATTTACAATTACTACAATATTACTCTTTTAAACAGAGTAGAAGTTAATGTTACACAATTGGTTGTTTTGCATGTTATTTCATTAGCCCATCCTGGATCAACAGATCCCTGCTGCTCTGTTTTCCTGACAAATGGCGTTTATGTCGAATCTAGACAAAGCAGGTCAATATAGAGGGCCAACAACTGTTCCACACACACCGGAGTCCTCCAAAGGCAGAGACGAAAGCTACAGTTCCAGATTAAACGCTACAGCTGTTTGATTTGGAGACGATTTAGCAAATCCTGTGTGAAACTGTACAGGCGTAACAATATATATATTTATATTATGGCAAAATCTCCCCGAGCATCTCTGTGACCTCACTACATTTAAAGGGCTCACAAACTAAAACAAACAAACTTCACTGTCAAAAAAGAGCAAAGAGACGGAAAACGATGCCAGTTGTGGAAATACTATAACGCTGAATGACCTGTAGCCTGATAAAAAAGAACAACTCAGATATGCTTTTCGTCTTTTTCTGTGTTTCCTGCCACTGTCCCTCTCCGAACCCGGAGCATCAGTCTCTTAATGTACTTGGGATGACTTTACCCACCTATGATCTGGGCTACAGACGATTATTCCTCCTGAAATCTGACGTCTGAGTTAGGGATAAAAGCAAAAACAACTCCGATGGCGGTTTGAAACTCTCGCGTATTGACGGATGCTGAAGGTTACAAATTTAATTCATGATAACATACTTGTCTGTAGCTGCATGCAGAGGCACTGAGCTGAAGACTTTGTAGGACTACAATCTATGGACGTGCTCAGATTTCAATCAAAATCTCACTCAGAATCATTTTTTCATACAGGCGTATCACTAAATATACTGTACCAATCCAGTCATTTACAGTATATATACATTATTCCACATAGCGTGGATGGATATATCGAGCAAACATTCCCATGCAGCATATAAAAGCCTCCTTTAATTGGGTCATTTTTCAGAAATAGTGGCTTTTTCAGTGTTCCTGTTACATTTGTTCCTTTGTCAGCATTTCGATCGCGGCATGCGCTCCAGGAACAGCTCAACTCACCGAGCAACGAAAAACAGCGCCCCCCACTCGGAAATTCAGCACATCTTTCGAAAGAACCGGCCTCGACCTTACGCCGCGACCTCACGCAAACGGCGCCGACACTTCTGCAAACCTTCAACCGCCAGCGAGGCACATTCTCAAGTCAGCTTGATGCATGCGCTCGCCTCAGGGAACACCTTCCTCCTTCCTCCCTGCGCGGACGACTGCTGATGCTCAGAACGAAACAAGACAAATCTGGGGGAAAATGGCCTTGTTCCTACACAGGACATCTCCCACAGGAGGTCCAGCACTGGTTTTGGGGATTTCTATATTCGGCGTTGGGTTGTTAGACTACAGGAAACATGGTGTAATAAACAGCTGATTTCATTTTTTATCATGGTAAAGAGAGAAACTCGGCTTCACCTGCGATGTCATGACTGTTATCCTTCAGTGTGTAAACTTTTCAAGGGTAAGCAGATGTGGATTCTTCAGACTGCAGTTTGCGTGTGGTAGCATCCGGGGAGGTATAAAATGCGGCTGTTTGGCAACAATGGGAGGAGGTTAAGACCCTGTCTTTGGAGAATTAGCCGAACAGGGGCGAGGGAGACCTGAGGTGTGGACGTTACAGCATGATTGTACTGATCTTGCATCGGTAGGATAATTCCGAATTCAGGCGGAAACGATGGCTGGAATCTGCTCTGCAGGGAAGTCTGAAAGTTACCGATCTAGCTCGTCTTCCTCATCTAATCTCCACAGATGTAACACTTACGGTAATTGCCCACACTGAAAATGAGAATATCCATTTGCACAGTTTCCAAAATAAATCCACATGACTCTGTGGCGTTAAGGCAAGTACATCAGAGTACAGGACCTGGAGCGGAAAGGCAAAGCAAATACTAAGAAGATTCATGTGTTTCTGATTGAAGGCCAACATGGAGACTCGCTCTCTTTTTTGATTGTGAATCACCATTTTTTTTTAAACTTAAAATGCAGAGGTGAGCCACACCAGGGTGGCTGAGAATCCAGCTGCCGGGGGGGGACGTTAATGACACCGACGAGGAGCTGAGGAGCGACCGTCCAACGTTATCGTGGGGATTCATTCAGGGAAAATCTCAGAGAGATCGAAGGGTCGGCCAGGGAAGACGTCAGGGTGCTTCTACTGCTCATCCATTTCAGCACAAGAACTGGTGGAGGAAGGTGTGGATGACTGGAGGTGATTGGACACTGGCAACGTGCTGAGGTCGGAGCCCTGGGGGACGCTGCTGGGGACAGGTTCGGGGAGGGTCAACGTTTCGGGAGCGGACTTTTTTCGGGGGCGGTCTTTGGGGACCGAAAGAGACTCTGGGGCATCGGTGCACATGGGGGTGGAGGGAGCACTGGCAGGACCGGTGAGGGCGCAGGAGGACAGGGACGTCTCGCTGATGGAGATGGAGGGGGGGAACATACCAATCTTCTGGTTGGTCGCCTCCTGGATGTTCCGCTCAAACTCTCTCACCTCATCCATGGTCATGTCTGGTTGGGAAAACATTAAATCAGACTATTTTAGGAAAAGAGCTTTTTTTTTTTTTGCTGTTATTGTTGTTGTTTTTTACACCTTGCATCACATGGTCATCTTTATTTTTCTACTTTCTTAATGCATAATCTGTGTGTGTCGCTTTTCTGTTGCATCTCAAACTTCTGGAAAATGTCTTTAAATCAGCGTAACGATGGCTGGGGGACTTGTACGCAGTTGGACCCGCAGCGACTGCTGTGGTGCTTCAGCTTCGTTTGCGGGCTAATCTTCCACAAACATTCATTTCGAGTCGCCTAATCGGAATTTCCTCGCACAAATACGCACAAACGAGCCTGGACCTCATCATCCGTTCACTTCTCCTGTCTTCTGTTGCAGTCGTCTCAGGATGAGTGGATGTACACGGACACGATACTTCATTCACAAACACCAGAACAATGAAATGTGGTGAAATAAAGACAATGAAAAGGGACATACACTTGGTTTGTCATGGATCTCTATGTCATCCAGTGATGATGGTTTGGATGTGGAATGCTCCTGCTGTTCATGGTAATTTACAACTTTAATGTTGGTTTTCTCATGCATGTTTCTCTCATAATCCCGCACATCATCCAAAGTCATATCTGGAAAAAGGGGAGAGGGAGTAGAAACAGGATGGAAACATTGGTAACACCTCCACAAATACATAACACGGGGGAAAGGAGATGAGGTTGCACTGGGGGGGCTCCGTTGGTAAGTAGTTGTTAGTTTTAAGCAGGGTTTCTGATGAGCTTCTTTTCAATAATGTAGGCTTTAGAGGAGGTAGATTTGCAAATCTGAGCCATAACAGGAGGAGTTGATGAACACCCGTGGTGACGGTTAAACATGAGCTTTCACGCTCAAAGAAGAGGGTGATTCAGCACAAGGCAAAGAAAGGAGTAGAAAAGCAGAAAACCACATCAATGGGAGAAACTCAGCCTGGTTCGGGGAGGGTTTGCCATTAGTGCGTTAGTGGCGGAAACAGGAGGAAGAGCCGCTGGAAGAGAACAGCACAGCTGATGGTGACAGGCTCAGATGCAGGCTGGAAGGTGCACGTGGCAGTAAACACACAGATATCACACAGCAAAATCACTGCACCAACAACTCAGAATACATTATTACACAATTCCACAGAAACTCTGACTGTTCTCTTCTCTTCTGGCTGATTCCTGTTACCACAAATACCATAATAAACTCAAATAAAAGAATAGCTGAGAACCCACCGCTGCTGAAAAGCGGATGTTGGGATGTGGAAGTTCTCTTGAATAACTAAAACCTGTCATCTGTCTGATAGCAGACACCTTTCCCCACAAAATGATGTGCTTTTTATATTTCTGGGACATGCACAGGGGTGGAGTTATAGTGAAAATCCAGCTGACCATTAACTGGAGGGTTCCCCC
>BJFM01001087.1:44989-63285 GCA_016586285.1 Arothron firmamentum | reverse complement strand
TTTTTTTTTTTTTTTGGACACAAAAAAAAGGCAGTGAAAGAGAAAGATCTGAGTAGGTGGATACAGGGAGGTGGATTACTGCAGCCGTGTCTTTCTCTGCCCCCTCCGTCTCTGATCTTATCTTTCCGCTGCAGAACTCAGCTCTGCTGACTCGACATAAACGGTCCTCTGGCAAAAGAACTGCTGACACGGGTGCTTGTGGTCAAACAAATTGGGGGGAAAAAAAGCTCCTTGTTCTACCTTGCCTGCCCTTATTTCTACACAGTCATTCCGGTTTCGACGTGACACATGCTGTCACCTTCTGATTCACATGGAAAAGCACGTCAGTGCACAGAAACTGGTGTGACACATCAGCGTGACACACACACACACACACACACACACACACACACACACACACACACACACATACACACACACAAACCAGTACGAACCAGTAATATCATCAGCTTGATAAGGAGCAGTTACAAGTTTGCACAGAAACATCTTCTAGGTAGCAGCGCGTTATTTTAGATGAACTAACAACCACGGTGCATTTCCTCTGGCAAGTGTGTGTGGGAGTGCTCTAGCAACAAGCAACAAGCCTGACCTGTTGAGGTAGACGCGTTTCTCTGTGAACTGTCCCTGGCCGTGCTCGGGGTCTTCGAAGGGCTCGTTCTGGACCACCTCGACTCCTTCGCCTCGGTCGCTTTGCTCATGACTGTGTTTGCTGATCATGTAGAGCTGCCCAATGCGGTACTGAAAGACAGAAACACAGCCGACTGGAAAAAGATCGAAAACCAGCCCGCGTTCACCCACCAACTCTATCACTGTGGGGTTTAGCGGATGCGACCGGGCCACATTTAGGGTTTATGAAAAAAGGTAAACGCATGAAACACTTGTGGCTGAAAAGCCTGGGACAAGCAATCACTTCAGAAAATGGCGCAGCAGAGAGGAACCACTCCGTGTCTCTTCATCAATCACTTGGCTTCATCGCCAAGCCCCCGCCATGAGCGCTTGCTTTTGCCATCAGGCTGAGGACGAAGCACTCTGGGCCGCTGCTGCTCATTCATCAACGCCACACACACACACACACACACACACACACACACACACCTGTGCTGTGCAGCGTTGGACACGGAGGCACTCGTTCGGTCACGTTGTTCCGGTTGCACGATGGCAAGAGATGACATCATTTTAATTATTATGATTCCTTTTTAGCCCTGATAGTGTTTGTTAGCACATCTATACTCTGGAACGTGCACTGCAGGCTTTCAGTGGTGAAACTACTGCGTGGACTTTTGTGAAGGCACAGAAAACAGCATTTCCTCTTTACCGCTGTTTCTTCCATCTACAGAGCAAACACACAACCACGTGCACGCACACTTCTCACACTGATGGACGGTGCTCGTGGTGCGCTTGGTGATCAAGCTCCCATGGATAGAAGCAGAAAATGTGGACTAAAATGCACAAATCCACAATCTTAAGTGCTGGCATGTGCAGACAGGAGAATCAGGAGCGGCTCCATCTTGCACACACACACACACACACACACACACACACAGACACACACACATTTAATCAACGTGGCAGCGCGGTGCCATGCAATAGCCTGCTCTCTCGAGATAAGATTATCCTTCAGCAGCAGGTCTGAAAGTCGATAGGTTGACCGAGAGTGTAATTAGAGTGTCTGTCAGTAGGCGAGCGAGCGTGGAGAGAAAGGGCGACAAAACCCAGGCGACAGGAATATGGAACTGACAGTGACTTAGACAAAGAAAGTTGCGTTCAGTAGGCCTCGGCTATGGCGGCGAGCTGGTGGAGGAGCAGCAGCAGAAACACAGGGAAGCATCAGCTGCAGGCGTTGCACTTGTGTGCTTTTTTTTTAAAAGCGCTATAATCAAAACCATGGGTCCACGCTGGAGCTCCACTCCTGACTGGTCTTCATGGTTTTCTGACCATTTCAATACAAGTTAGACAAATATGTTAAAGATAAGTGCTCCCTATTACATGGCAAGAGCTGCTCAGTTCTGCTCCCGGCCGCCATCTGTTCCCACTCGCTGTGGTCGCCTCGTGTGGGATCTTAATGCCTCTCATTTGTATGAGAGTGAATGAAGACAGCCCACAATTTAATACTTCCATCGACTGTACAGGAATTAAATGAATATATTAACTTCCTGCATGTGTGATGTCACATTTGAAAGTATTAAAGGAACCCAGTCATTGAAATGACCTGAGGGAGGGGTTTCCTCACCCGACCAGCAGGGGGCAAAGGAGGACCTTTGGCTTTAAAAGTAGAATAATGGTGATTTTTAACTCTCGGGAAAGTTCTTTTACTTAATCACTGCAATACTGAATCTGCACATTATCCAAATGAAGGCAAAGTTTCAAAAATTGCTTAAAAAAAGAAAGAAAATGAGATTAAAAAGATGGAAGGGTTAAAAAGACACATTCTGAACCCAGGGTCCGGTGATCATTATTCCACACTCGCTGAGGTGAAAATGAGACCAAGTGATTACATGTGTTGTTTATGGATTCTGAAAGGCGCTTCCTCGACCTTTAAGTGAATTAAACAGCGACCCAGTCATCCAGCTGAGACTCAACCTGATACCTGTCAGATCCAACTTCCTCCTAATGTGGGATTCAGTGCTGGCCAAATGAGGCACACACACCTGAGAGCTGGTTCCCCTCGCAGAGCGCCATTAATTACCCGAAGCGTGATGATTCATCGTATTATCGCACACGAGGAATGCGTGACAAATGCATTAGCTGCAGATTTGTACTAATATTAGAACCAAGGACACGCTAATGGAGTTCTCCCCCTGGTGGTTCGAACGGGTACAAGTTTTTTTTCAAGGTACAAAGTTTGCTTTCAAGATTTTATCAGCTTTATTCTTGCTGACATTTCCCCGAATATCAGCCAGCCGCCTGTCTCTGATTAGTCCATGACATGGATTGCACGGCTGTGATTATGGAGAAGAATCTTTTTTCTTTTTCAAAATGAGTAAGCTGGCATGTGGGTGCAGATCGGAAGAGACATGTAAAAGCTGCTGTCCCCTGGAGCAGGACACTCACGGCTTTAACCTCTACATACCACCACACCTGCCCGGACTGACAACAATGTGCGAAACTCCCCGGGAAACGGCTTCAAAGTCACGACCTGTGCAGAGCTTGGGGGGGGCAGCCGCCCGCTGCCACTGAGGTAAAGGTCACGGCAGTTGTGCTGTGAATTGCAGATCGGTGCACGGCGGGTGGAGCGCACACGGGCGGTGCCAGCCGTAATGTTTAAGCCTGGTGCTTCAGCTATGTTGGCCAAGACGGTGAGAAGAGTCTGTGACTCTGCAACAGCATGAATTAGTGTTATTAGCATTCCTAAAAGTCGGAGCCTGGACATCAGGAGCGACTCCACTGATATCAACAGTTACATGTCGAGTCAAGTCCAGTCACGCTCTTTATTACCCATCACACATAAGGGGGAATTTATTAACATGGCATTTCCCATAGGTGCAAACAGCCTCACATCATAAAGTCTTAAGAAATAAACGACGGATGGCTAAAAGTCAATTCGTTTTGCTACTTCGTCGTTCTTCACACTGAGAGACAATTCCAGGTCTGAAAATTGCTCCCTGGCCTGCATTGATTTTTACTGCCGTGATTCCAAAACCGAGCTTAATGGGTGGACTTCACCTGCTGGTGGTGATGGTTTCACCGGAACTTTCCAGCTGCCATAATTAGCTGCATCATTGATCACGACAAAGTCTGTTTATGCTGGAAAAGCCACTCGGCCGACCGGGCTGCAAAGGCTGCGATTTACTGGGAAACGGCCACAGCGGCAGTGAATGGACCCCAAATCCCATTAAAGGGCCATAAAGCCTGGTGAGCAGGGCGAGGGGAGGAAGGGGAGGTGACTCCGGTGCCCTTGGAATCGTCCTAATCACGTTTTCATATGCAGGTGCAAAAATAGTAGAGTGTGAGAGTCAATGAAGGAAACTTCAATGAGAAGGTCAGAAGCTGTGTGTGTGCGTGTGTGTGAGTGTGTGTGTGTGTGTGTGTGCGCGTGTGTGTGTGTGCGTGCCCTTCTGTACTATTTTTAGTCATTTTGTTTTGCTGGCACCCCTCCCTTTTTCTCTCTCTCTTCATTGATCTTTTATCCTTTACCGTTAATAATCTTTTGGAAAACGACAAAACTTTTCTTCCTGCAAAGTTGCTACGGCTTTTAAAAGACACTTTGATATTTACTTTAATCAAAAAAACCCACCTGATTTCTCTCTGGAACTATTTAGGAGAAGCTTTCTGAAGAGACCAGACGACATCAGCGTGACAGATACAAGACAGCGCTCACAAAGGTGCAAACTTCAGGAGAACGCCGCCTTCACTGTGCACGAGCCGCTCCTGCTCGTCTGCAATTAACGCCCTGAAGATGCTCTCCACGTACAGAGAGCGGGCTAGCCGCCAGAATGTGGCGGGTATCAATTAACTTAACGAGTTTTCCATCCAGAATCAAAAGCGTGGTGTTTGTCAAAGAGCCGGCCGTGCTCCGGGACGTTGGACGCCTGGTCGCCTCAGGAGGAGAACACCAGAAACCTTATTGGTGTCATCGTGTCGAGCGCGAGCAGAAGAGGACGGCGGCGCCAGCTCCTCCCCGACAGCAGCAGCTGTGCAAACATCTGCGGGACGGAGCCATTCGTGCAGCTTTCCCTCTGCTCTTCCTGCACAGACAGAAAGCTTCTCACAACACTCCCCTCACCTGCACCACAGTGTCCTCGCCACTGTCCCCGTCCTTGGTTTGACCTACTTTTCTCACCCTTTCGTTCACCCTCAGCATCGCCCTCGCCCAGGCCACGCCGGAACCTCCGGATATAGATTTTATCCCACTCAAAGTAAGCCAGCGTCTTTAAATAACACCAGTGAAATGAAACAAAAGTCGGACGTCTCTGCAGAACCCCGTCTTCTTCCCGGCTTAATCATTTCACCAACAAAGGAGAAGGTGGACTCATTTTTTACTTTCGCACTTCTCATTTCGGTCCGGAGGTGGACAAAGTTCCCGAAGGCCCATGCTGCTGCTCGAAATTATGTTTGGACAGCAGACGAGGTCCAGGCTCCAGACCTTATTCTCCCTCTGGCCAAACAACATTAGCTCATATAACTCTCATAGACTGTGTATACCCTACAATTTGAGCGACTCTACTGTTGAAAGTGGTGCAAAGATCACCACAAACCAAACTTTAAAACCTTTTTCGCCCCCACCTGTTTTCTAGCTGGGTGGTCAAGCTAGCAGGTCGCTAACACAGCACAGTTATGGAAGCAAGTTCACTCAAATGTTGACATGTTCACACGAGAGAAGCCCAAGTAAACAGATTGACAGATGGGTACAGCAGAGCCTCAGCTGCAGTCCTGAGCAGTGGCCAGCGACAGAAGAAACAAGCATGGCAGATACGAGAGCGCCATTCCTCCGGAGGGCCGCTGGGCTCCAGCTCAGACAGCGCTCAGACGTCTGACAGCGCTCAGACGTCAGCTTCTGCTCCTCCCTGTCAGGAGGAGGCCGTCCTGATGGTGAGACGGGCGGACTCCTCTCTGGGAGGGTGTTTCCTGCGTGTTTCGGCTGAACCCCAGGCAGAGCCGGGCCACGCTGGAGGGACAACACGTCCCACCTAGCCCTGGAAGTCCTCGATGTTCTCCCAGAGGAGCTGGAGAGAGAGAGGGGGAGAGGATGAACCGGGCCTCCTTAATGAGATCGCTGCGACCTTGCGACCCGGATAAGCTGAGGAAGATGGAAAAGGAACGGGGCGTTTGCAATGTACAGACAGCGCAGCGCTACCTAGGCAACCAAAACACACGCGTTAATTATAGTGACAGCTGTGGAGTCTGCGACATAAAGCCATTCATGTCCAATCACAGCGAGCTGTCAGGGAATTTACATCTTCAACGGCTTTTGTCTGAATAGATAACATGTTTTCACATCCAAACACTCCACTGGTGCGGTGCATGAGCCCAGAACCCGGCCAAGAACAGGACCACTTCGTCTCTTCCACTCTCGTTTCCATTTCTGACTAAGTTTGTTTCGCTGTTGCTCTCTGTCTTTTTTTTTTCCCTTCTGCTTCTCTTTCCCATAAAGAGAAGTTTTTTGACTTCAGAGCTAATCAATTGAATCGACTGTGTCTAAATCTGTTTTGGACAAAACCGTCACAAAACCCTCAGCGAAGCAACTGAACACAAGGTCAACACACGTGGACCTTTGCTGAAGCCTCAGGCAAGTCGCTGCCAAAATAAACAACGCTCACCAGTACCGCAGAATACAGGCTCCGCTCATCAGATCAACAACCACTTCAACTTAGAGACATTTGATTTCAAATTTTAACAAGTGCACACTGTAAAGGCAATCAATGCTTCTTTTTTTTTTTTTTTTTAACCCTTAAAACAATAAAAGAAATTGTCTGAGAAAAGTCTGCTAATAGGAGAAAAACAAAACTAGCATCTTGTGATAGCAGATTTTTTTTGAGGGGTCAATAAGTTAGTCTCAAGTAAAAGTAGCACATGTAGAAACAAAAAAGAGAGACGAATCATCATTAAGGTAGAATTGGAGCTGAAGTTTGAAACTGGCTCTGTTGCCACATCCCAGCTGTCCTCTGGGCGTGGCCCTTAAAACAGGAGCATTCCAGGTTATCTGCAGATTGGGACCTGAAACCTGTGCCGCCGGTGCGAGAGCGCACGAGCCTGAGTCAGTTCATGAGTCACGTCTGTTGTAGGCCAGTGGTTTGGTCTCCAGGGGGCGCTACGGGGCTCAGAAAAGTGGAGGAAAGATGAGATTAAAATAAAATGTAACAATAACAAAATATGAAAATTTACTTGAAAAAAACCCAAGAGGGCACGGTGAGAACCTGCACGGGGACGTGAGAAAATGGTGGTGGTGAGAAATGGTTTATATTATTTGCCATTCTTGTCTTTCTAAATGTCTGTCTGCAAAACAGCACTCGTGATGTCATATTCTGTGTTGGAGCGATTCGGAAATCCGATATTTTGCCTCAGAGACCAGAAGGTAGAGAACAGAGCATTCGTCTGCCTGTGTTTTTGGAAATGCAGCTGCAGTCAAACTGCATCACGTTCTCCAGACGTTCCAGGTGGGGAAGAGACTCAAAGGACGGCAAACGCACTTTGGATTCTATCAAATGCATCGAAAGGTTTCAAATTCAGCCCCGGGATCCTTTTTGCAGGCTCTGTGGTGGGCTGGTTAATGAGAATGACTCCGGGCTCGCAGCTGCAAAAGACCAATTACCGTCCAAGCCTGCAGCTTGTGTCACACCAAAACACCAGCGGGGAAACTTTAGCGAACCACAATATAATATAATATAATATTTACAGATTCAAATGCATCTTTCTTGTGAGCCACAAACCCTGTTAGGACCGCAGCGACAAACAGCGTCAGACACCACAAAGGAACCAACTCAGGAGCAGGGTGCCAAGGGCCCGCGGTCCCACCGGAGCCAATAAACAACCCGGCTCAGTTGGCACTCCATCAATACGGGAATCCAAATCGCCTCGCTTTCATTCCCCGGCAAGCCTCGCAGAACTTTCTGAGGAGCCGAGGGGGGAGCTCTTAATTTCCTAAGAGCTTACCGAGGGGGTTTGGAGTGGTTGCCGTGGCGACGGCGAAGGGCTGGAAGGTGCGGCGAGGTCGCGGGGACATACGATCCATGTGACGATGCCGGGACGGAGTAAATGAAATAACTACCCAGTGCTGCGAGGCCGCCTCCAGCACAAGCGGCCCTTTCAGCACCTGAGTTAGCGACCGGAACGCCACAGCCAGCCAGGAATGTCGAGGAACGAGATGTTCGCGCACGCCTGCATGCTCCTTTTTTTCCTCGCTTCTGACTGGACGCATTGTTAGAGGTCAGGCGGGTCCGAGTATTGGTTTAGGTTAATCCCATGAGTCCCATTACACCCAGACCACGTCGCCTTGGGATTCGCGTTGGGACTTTTCAGGGTGAAGGCAGCAGCGAGCTGTAGGGTCGGGATCCGCGTTTAAGGCTTCAACGCACGGCTGATGAGCGCAGCAAGGGAGCGGCGTGGCGATCCCAACAACAACACGCCAGTGTTTTTGACTTTAATGCCAGCACCTGTCAGCTCATTTCAATTTTTTTTTTTTTTTGCATTTAGACGCATGACGATGTCACTGTAATAACACAAATGTTGATGCAGAAAACAGTCAAAAAAAAAAAGGAGAAAACGTTTGTGTCACACATTAGCGTGCAGCTCCAGAGCTGCCGCGTGTCAGGTCATCGCTGCCAGTGAACTCTGCAGAGCCTTGATAGCAGAAGAAGGGAGGAAAAGTGTGATAAAAAAGCGATAACGGCCTCTCTTTAACGCTGACACGTGCAGGTGGATCAATCGAGTTCTCCTCATTGAGTGTCCAATGCAGGGGCTCCCTGATGGCTTGTGAGTGAAAAAGAGACATGAACGTGTGTGTGTGTGTGTGTGTGTGTGTGTGGAGCACTGAACTGAAACTGCATTAGGACCATGTGACTGAGATTCTCCAAACACAAGGTAGTCATGTGTTAAATCCTACTAGTCATGATCCACATCATACCTATGCAGTGTGTAGTAAGTCTGGTATCTGTGGATGTACGCATTCTCATATACATACGTGTGTGTGTGTGTGTATAATTGCCTATAATTTGCAATTAGCGCGCTCTCCAACAAAACAACACATCCCCCTGTCGGGTTTCTGTATGTGCTGCCTTCTGTTGATTGACCATCATTCCGCTGGGATGCTCTTCCTCATCTGCAGACGTGTGGCCCCCATAAAAGTGACATTTAAAGGTATGAAAGAGGAGGGGGGCGATCTGTGGCGATATGGCCCATAGATAGACCGAGAGGGGAGGGAGACAGGCAGCAAAGGCCGCCGCGGTTCTAATGGATTATAAATGGATTTAAATGGACCATTGACAATAGACACTGGCTTTTACTTGGTGGTTAAAAAGAAAAAAAAGGGGTTTATATATCATGAGGCCAGAAAGAAGCCAAAAAGGCGGCGAGTGAGGCTGCTGGGCTGGTTTAGATCAAAGACAAAGCGCTCAGCTGGAACTCTCTACTCTTAAATGTTTAAATACACAGCCCGTTTCTGCCTGCTTGGGCCAGTGTCTGCCTGGAACTAACTCACCTTTGTTGACTTTGCACGCGTACCCTTGACCTTCTGTCCGCGCTCCTGTGACTGAGAGCGACTGAGCCAGCAACGGAGCGTGTTTCCATGACATGCGTTTGAATCCGAGATTTTAGACGTGCACTGAAAAAAACGGAGGCGCAACATAACTGATGATGGTCCCGACAACAGAGGGGGAGCTGACGGAGCCGGCGGCATCAAACACACAACAAACACACACACAAAACTGCAGCGCGTGTGTGTGCGTGTGTGTCGGCTCACGACTGCTGTCCCGGGACCCGTCCCAGGAAAGTTTCACAACCGTTCATTGTGAAATGCATCATCTGATCTCCATGACAGGAGGCCCAGTTTTCCCTCTTTTTCCACGCCGTCCGTCCTCCCGGCCGTCGGCGACGTCAGCTCAGCTGCACCTCGCGCCCCCCCCGCTCCCCCTCCCCCTCCTGAATTCCTTCCCTCCGTCTCCACATGGCTCCACTCAGCGGTATCACCACCCGCTGGAGGAAGGGGAGGGCAAACAACCAGACGCGAGCGACGCGAGGTGCAGCCGCGAGGTGGTATTCCGGCTTTTCCCAAATGCGGAGACCAGATTCCGGTCCGAACTGATCGGAACCGGCCATTAAGCGTTACCGCCAAAGCCAAGCCGCTCTTGTGGTGACGGTTATCACGAAACCTGAGTCACGTTACGGGGGGGAGGGGGGGGAGCGTCGGCGCCATCAGCACGCCGTGTTTTCGCTCCGTTGTGGTTTCACTGCATAATGCATTCGCAACAATATTTGCCAAGCGCAAACACGGGCGTCAGATGGAGCGTTGGAACGGCTTCGCCCTCGCCGGCGCAGCGCTGGGGGCCCGCAGAGAGCCCGCTCAGGAGTGACTCTTTCAGGAATTTCAATCTGTCCAGCGCTGCCTCGCGCTGACGTCACGGCTGCGGTGGGGGCAGATCTGCAGCTCACAAATATCCGTGCGTAGTCTCGAGTTAATCTGCCTCCCTCACACACACACACACACACACACACACACACACACACACACACACTGCGGCCTGGAATTTGACTGTTTCTCATTTGCACGCTGCAACAGCGATTCCAAAACAAACAAACTGCGGCTAATGGATTAGGCGGATTTGGTCGTTATGATGTTAGCTTTGATTTTTTTTGTCTTTGATGACATCCAGGCTGCAGCATCACTGATTTAACGCATGAAAATCTTGCTGAGCCTGAGTGGAACCAGGGCACGAATGAAGAGCGGGTGTGGAGTGAGCGCCCTGTGATGGACTGTCGGGACTGGGATCGGGGCCCCGGCTGCTTCTCGTGGATGGGAAAAACGCGTCCAAATGTGCAGCAACACATCTCGGTGTTTCTTGACAACACACTCCGTGCGATTCAACGTCCCTCTGCTCTTTCCTTCCACAATATTCCGGGGTTGGTGCACAGATCGGTGAAAGACATGGGCTCCTCAGGATAGAAGCATGTGGGCCGAACATGAGTCAAACAGATGCAAGAGCACACAAGCGCAGTGTAAAGTCAAAATATACACGTGGGAAGGTACTGGCTCTGTGTTATGAGTACAAAATAAGCCCTGATCAATATGGGATGAACTGTGTACCCAACACAGCCTGCAGACATGGTGTGTGGAAGAAATGGTTTGTTTGCTGAACCAAAGCGCTGTGCAGGCTCCTGCTTAATGGTGTCAATAAATATGATCCCAGTTCTGCTTCGTACTTTGCCTGCTTTCATTTATTAATGCCCCCCCCCTTTATTGTGGCTATTTTTCCATTAATTTAACCAAAGTCCTCTCAGATTTGGCTACATTCTGGTGAAGGCCATTGACACGTGCCGTGGAAGTAACCAGAAGAACTGATAGTAATCGTATCAGATGTGTGTAATTTGTGTGTAATTTTTAAAGACAGACTCTTACCAGAGTTGATGGAGCAGCTCGTTAAGATCCCTTTAAGGTCTATTGTAAAGAGCATCTACATCTGCCCCCTGTTTGCCTTCCCAGAACCATAAAACCTGGACAGTGAAAGGAGGGCGAGCTGTGCTGGATGGGAAGGAAGGAAGGAGGTCTTTATCAGAAGTACACAGACTGCAGATGAGACGGACGGAAGTCGGACACACAAATCAACTCTCTCAACTGGTCTGGAGAAGCAGAGATCTTGAAAACACATGAACGATCAACTGTGCACAGCAGACACAAAGCCTCTCTTGGCAGCTGAGTGGAATCATAATGAGAGATCATGCTCCACGCAAACACCTTCTCCAGTCAAGTGTCTCTCTTTGGAGAAACTTGAACCGCTTAGTGTAAAAAGTGAAAATAAATCAGTTGGTATTGCCCCACGGACTTGTTGCTGCCATCTTTCATTGACAGTGAAAGAGTCTTGGGCTTGCAACCTGATTAATGATGACAGACCACCGCAGGGAAAGTGAAAGTTTGTTCAAACATAGTGCATGTGATTCATCGCAGTATCCCAACCTTCCCCAAATGAGTTCTAGGACTGCAGTACTGGTATTAATATAATAATACCTAAACCTTGAAATCCTGTAGTTCTGAATTTGCTCATGCGCCATCATATACAGTAGATGGACTGCCTGGAGCGTCTGTGTGAGCCCTGTTGTCAAAATGAACAGACAGAACTCCTCCGTTCCTCTCGTTAAAACATTATTTCAGAGTTGCCCACAGCTCTGTTACACGAGGGATATTGAGCGTTTTTATCACGCAGAAACGCAACGGCCCCACGTGCACGCGAGATGCTCCGTACTCGACTCGAAAAGCTTCAAAGTGGCTCATTTCCTTGACATCAGGAGCTATAAATTCATAAAACCATCCACAAATATTTAACAGCCTGGAAAACGAGACACTGAGACACAAACGCTTTCAGAGTGGAATAAGAAAGAGGTTTCTATAAATGCTCAAACCGACCATGAGTGCGGCTAATAGCTTTTTAAGACAAAAAGGACCCAGCGATGAATAAACAGATTGCTTGCTCTCGTTAATTTTGCTATTTTAACATAATTCTTTGCCTCCCGGCTGACCTGAAAGTGCTTTGGGATCCTGGAAGAGCTGGATGAAGTGGTCCTGGAAGAGGGATGTCTGGGCCTCCGGGTAAGCGGCAGAAGATGGATGGATAGATAAAGGATACGACAAAAATAGGCAGCTTGTCAAATATATTAGCACAAGCAGCAAGCCTGCTAAAGCTCTTTCAAGCTGTAATATAACAGAACTGTTTTTAGGTCCAATTCTAACACAAACGAGGATTTTCAAAGGGCCAAAGAAGGTTTTTAACCTGCCATGTGGACGAGTATCATTAGCGATGCCAAACAGTGTTTCTTTAGCAGAGGGAGGCAGCCAGAACCAGCAGAACATCACCATGACTACAGCTTGAACTACAGCTGAAGCAAATTGGGGATTTTTGCTCGGAGACAGTCGGTCAGGGGCGCATCTACATGAAACCAAGTAAACAAGTTCCACATGTTCAAACAGCAAAGAATATTCATCAAAGAGGACAATGGAACAGGCTAAGTGGAAGTTTCATTATCAGCGTAGCTAGCCTCGATAGTAATGAAATAATGAAACATTTTTTGATATTGGACCCGTGCTGATTTAATTTAAATTCATCTTCAATCAGGACTTTTCATTTTAAAATATAGCGGGAACAAAACAGGACCCTCGTGCAGGCCATGCCCAGGGGAACATTTAGCAGCCTGGGACCATCCCATCAGATATGCTGTTGAGCTGGAATATCGACTGTCACAGTCAGTTTACACTCATGTTGTTATCTAACACACTAAATGCCAGCGCTCGGTGCACAATCCCAGGCTAGAGCCAAGCTAGGAGCATTATCAGCCTCATTATTTGACAGCAATCCTCGGGATGTTCCGACACTATAATCACTATAATCCACTCCAACATAGGGGTAATGGTCGGGATGAATCCTGCTGGTTACCATAGAAACCAGAGATGTAATGAAGTGTGTCGGCATACAGCTATCTATAGACGGACGACTTTGTGCATGTGTGGGCTGAGCTGATAGTTCTTCCAGAGAGTTGCACCTGTGCGTGGGCTGGAGACGCAGCAGAGCAGCACGGCGGCCGCAGTACATCCTCACGCCGAGCGCTAAAGCGCCCGCTTACCACGCAGCGGAAAACCAAACGTTTCCATCAGCGAACAGATGGGCGGGTACGGCACCCTGCATGCGGTCGCAGCCGAGAACCGAAACCTGACCGGAACCGAGCGCTCGCAGAGGCTGGTGAAAATTCAAAACGGGCGCGTTTTGACAGCGCGACGCTCGTATGAAAACACCCGGCGAGGCTCCTCCGACTCTCCTCCGCCTGTGCCGGTCGCATCTCTCCTGCAGCTGCGCTCCATCGCTCTGAGACAAGTCTGCAACTCCGTCGCGCGTGGAAGTTCAGCGGGTGGAAAAAGAAACAGAACACCTGAACATGAAATTCAATTTGTCTTAATGGCAACTTGGGCTTTATTACCTCTGGTGGTAAAAGCTGTTACAAAACTAAAAGCAGCGGCTGACGTGGAACCGAAGCCCTGATCAGATTTTGAGCACACAGTGCAAGGCTGATTGCTGATAGCGGGGCTAAACAAACACGGGGCCACTTTAAACAGCGATAACACTTCTGCTGCAGTTCAGACACAACAAGCCTAAAGTACATTTCTGAAAAGTCATGCAGGTCTCTTCACCACAGGTTCACGCTTTAGGGTCTATTCATATCACCGTGCATGGGAGAGACAAAAATAAAAATCTGACAATAGTGACCAGAAACATGCTTAAGCTGATAGAACATCAGGAAAAATGTGAAGTCCTCATACGCAAAACAAGCAAAAACTTCAAACTCGGCCGCTCCTTCTCTTTTTTTCCAGCCTGCGTTACAGATTTAGAAGCCACCTTCAGACTCTCGCTGCTGCACAAAAACAGCTCCTGTCCCTCCTGTGATCTGTCAGCGCCGCGGCAAGATGGTGACACATGACAGTTCCACACCGAAACCCAATCAAGCCTTTGGGATTGCTAAACAATACTAAGAAACATTTGTGCATTATCCCTAAATGTATACAAGACCCACACACACACACACGCACACGCACGCGCACACAGATACCTAAGTGGTTGGAAGATAAATGGATGAAGAGTCAGAAAAGAGCAAAGGTTTTACCTAGCTTTGTGCATTGAAAGCCTTTCTGGTGATATAATACACTCATGAGGACAGGTACACACACACACACACACACACACACACACACAGCCATCGAGGAAATGAGAATAGGCCCTATCGGTGGATAATGGGCCATCACTGCCCACAACGGTTTCCTCCAGTATAGCAAATGCTATCAAATGGGATTCTGATTGAATCACAGCATTTTCATGTACACCAGATGTCAAAGAGGCCTCGCAATTTACCATGACACCAAAAAACACTAATAGGCTTTTCTAAACAAACCTCGTCAGATGTCAGAGGGCTTGGACCATAAAGAGAGCAAACGACATATTTCGCCAGCGCTCGTCGGAAACAAAGCGGCCTTTTGAGCTTTGATGGTTCCCATAGTGACACATGGTTGATTTACTTATTACACACACAAGATTGGATTTAGAAGTTCAAACACAAACCGCAGGGTGAAACCGCCAGCTTGGAGCATAACCTGCGACCCTTCTTTTATGGGGAGGAAATTTCTCGTGTCACAGATGTGTGTGATCTGTATCACTGCAAAAGCCCTCCTGAAGGCAGCGGCAGCCACATCAGCTTGTCCAACTTTCCTCTGAAAGAAATAATAAAAGCACTTTCACTTTTATGGAAAGACGCCTGGTTGTCCTCGCCGAGCTCACACACACACACTCTCCTCTGCTTCTCAGCCCTGCCTGGCTGTGAATACATGAAATTAACTGGCGTCATGGAAACATGCTCCAGGATTGAACGATGGCAACCAATCTTGTTAAAGAGCCCTTATTAAAAGGGGGTTTAACAAACCAGCAGCCATCGCTGACACATTTCTGTTGTTTTGCTTTCCGAGATGAGCCGGAGGAAGAAAAGCAGGAGCTTTGCAACATTTATTTGTCCTGAAAAATCAGCCAATTATTATGATTTATTTGGTTTTTTTTGTGGGTTTTTTGAACTGAATTATGCTTAACACTCAAATTTTGAATTTTAGGGGTCAGTGAAGGGAGTTTGGTGGACAATCAAACATTGGTTTGACCTCCATCTATGTGCAGCTATCACTCTCCATTTAATCTTAAATTAAGTTTGTGCTGCACACCCAGAGCGACGCATTCACACAGGAAGTCACATGCAGCGTTCCTGTTGACAGAAGCCACAGCAGTTATGTTTCACCTCATAACAAGAGTTGCATATTACTGAATCAATGCTAACGATTACTGTTTAGCATCAAAAATGAACCGAGACAAAGATCGGAGAGCAGATTTCTACAGACTCCGGTGAAATGAATGAAATCTGCGCTTCCTCATATGCAAAGTTTTCCTCCGTCCACAGACTGGAGGTTCGCCCTAAAAAACTGACGTTTGCGTATCTCCAGCTGTGCGTACTGCAGAGTGAGCTGGGCTCAGGTGACTGAGCCAGGTGAGTTATCCACAGTACGTGCGGTGTCGGCCAGAGATCTACAGTAGGTGTCCATCCAGCATCCAGCATCCGGCTCCAGACGCTCCCCTTTCTGCAGTCATTGACCCAGCTCAAGTCCAATTTCACACCAGCATGATTGAAATGAGGCAGGGATTTACAGAATATCCGTGCAGCAACGTTGCGCCGCTAAAGGATAAATATATATACAGCATATACTGTATATAGATATATACGCACAATTGTGTCTGGCAAGCGTGCTGAGCATATGGCAACCTAGAAAAGGCTGTTACTTGAGGATGGGCAGATTACAATCTTCAACGATCAGATGGTGTCATTAATAATGGTTCAACCAGTACTAGCCCTGGCCTTGGTGAGTGTGTAAAACATCCAAGGTGGGGGAGGCTCTGCCTCTCCTTTTTAGGGCTGAAAAAAAAGGGGGGGGGGGATAAAAGAATGGTCACACTTAGAAGAAAGAGAACAACCCTGAGGGGCTGAGAGGAGGGCATATTTTTTTCTTGGCTTAGTGGTCCACGTAAAAGTAACATATAACTCTTTATTCAGATGGAATTTTCAAATAAAAGTCAAACACTCAAACTTCTGTGTCACTGAGCACAATGAAATGTAGCATCCAGGCCTGTATTTATTGATGTGGATTGTGGTTTGTGCATCTGGAGAGTCTCAGTTTAAAAGAATTTACATTTAAAGACTCCAGTGCAGGAGATCTGTGTCTGCACGTAGGAGAATATCTTATTGAGCTCTGATATTGCTCAAGGTTTGATTTGGCACTAATAATGGCTGCTAGTTTCATCAACACTGAGAAAAGAGGCCCCTGATAGCTGTAGTGAGGCCGTCATGGTGTGAAACAACAGACGGGAGCCCCTGCCCTCGCACCAAGCAGCGAGACATGACCTTGCATGTCCCCGAGGCTCCATATCCATAACGCCACGTGACCCTTGGAATTTCAACGAAGACAATACGCCAGGACTTCCTTTCTTCGCATGCTTCCCCCTTTTGCTTTTTCTGTCTTTCCTGCCATCGCTTTCCTCTGTCTGTCCCGTAATTACTCTTTAAGAGTCATCGCATTGTTGCCAAGGTCTGACGCCTCATTCATCTAGTCCACGCTTCCATCAAAGTCTGAGTTTGTACCAGAATCTAGGGCAACTTTAGGTGATTAGGATGATGGACAGTCATGTTTGATACAAAATAAATGGAAGAGGGGATTTTTATAACACTCCATTAACTCTTTGATCTCTTCAAAGCTTTGATGATTCAGATATAAAGTAGTAAACTGTTAAATAGTTAAACTACATCTGCTGTAATACGTGGATTATAATACCTCAATAAAGCAATATAATAATATAACAATGTCACAGAAAAGATCAGATGCTATGAATAAACTCAAGGAAAATGAGTCTTTTCGCTATGTCATTGAGACGCTGCACTTGTTCTTTAACATACCGCAACAATCCAGCGCCACAGCTTTGGAGGAAAAAATTACGATGCTCCAAAACAAATACCAAGAGATCGTATCTGCCAATCAGCAAAAAACAACTGAGGAGATCTTGAAGGAGCTCGTTGCTCTGAAAGAAAAGCTGGAAAGTCAACATCAGAACCAACATGAGTTCACCTCCTGGAAAGAAGAAAGTACTAACGCCATCATGGGTATGAAAGAAGCACTCGAGAAGCTCCAGCAGGAGAATACCGCAGCGCTGAAGGACGAGATCGAGAAGCTCCAACACGAGCACACGTTGTTCAGAGAAGAAAGTGAACATCATATTACGCGTATGAAGGAAGAGTTTGAGAAGCTCCAGCAAGAGCATACTTCAGTGTTAAAGGAGGAGCTCGAGAAGCTCCAAAAACACAATAACGCAGCACTGAAGGAAGAGCTTGAAAAGCTCCGACAAGAGAATACGTCACTGAAGGAAGAGATGGGGAAGCTCCGACAAGACACTGCTGAAGCACTGGAGGAGAGGATGGAAGAAACGGAGAGCCAAGAAGATCAAGCACTTAGGGAAGAGATGGAAATGTTCTCCAAAGAAGTCACACAGTTGAGAGAAGAGCTCAGAAGTAGCGCAGAATCTCAGGAAACCCTGATAGACACACTTACCCAAGAGAGGCAGGTTCATCTGGAGCACATGAAAGAACACACCGATATTTTATCAGAGCTGAAGACGACAGACGAACTTCAGCAAAGTCAGCTGGAGGACCTCAGAAGCATGTTGGAAAACCAGAGTCTTCCAGAGTGATCCAGAATTTAAAGACAGTAACCAGTCTTGTTAAAGAGCCCTTAGTAAAAAGGAGTTTCACAAACCAGCAACCATCACTGACATTTTTGTTGTTTTGTTTTCTAACATGACCCGGAGGAAGAAGATGGGCAGCGCTAATGAAACATTTATCTACGCTTTCAACATTTCTTCATACAGAAAACTGCTACAGAAATACTAAATTATGCTCAACACTGATACCGTATTTTTGGGACTATAAGCAGCTACTTTTTTCCCAAGCTTTGAACCCTGCGCTCTATACACCGATGCGGCTTATCTATGGATTTTTCTGGGCTAACGGCCTTTTGGGGGGGGGGGGGGGGG
>BJFM01001087.1:3532-37981 GCA_016586285.1 Arothron firmamentum | reverse complement strand
GGGGGGGGGGGGGGGGGGGGGGGGGGGTGGTGGGCATGAGAGGTTTTCAATTGGTTTTTGTGTTTTTTGAGCTCCTAGTTCCTGTTATATCCAACTTATCTTCTGCAAAACAATGTTTTGATCTTTTTTTCCCCTCCATGTCCCTTCATGGGCTCCATACTGTCTCAACTTGACTACTTTACCACTACTTTACTACCAAATACCTTACAGACACTTTCCCCGTTTGGTTGCCAGTTTGCCCACTGCTATTTTCAGGTTATGTTCTACCTAAACACAGTCCAGCTGACACAATGTGAGATCTGTCACTTTTAGTGCATGCTGGCCAAAATGGCCTCTGAAACACAGTGTACCAAAATATTTGCCTCCTTACACATGTTGTGCAGAAAAAATATGTTGCCCGTCATTTGAAATTCATACAGTCTTCATACAGTGCAGTTGTGAAAGGCTAAACAGTATTTTAAAAGTTTTGAAAGGTCAAGCAAACTATTTTTACAGTGTAGGCAAATCATATGTTGTGAGTTCTTTATCAGTCATCGGGGCTACAAAGACGGTCTGTGTTCACATCATACAACTGTGCGTTAGTAACCAACAGTCAACTAACAGTTGACTTAAATGCATGAGAGCCCCTTTGGGAAGACTTAAAACACATTAAATTCTAGTATTATGTAGTCAGGTTTTTAAAATAACTTTCTGAATTGTTCTTTAAAGAAAACCCTCTAAACTGCAGTTCCAATTAGTCTGTTTTTGTAAAATAAAAATAAATTTAAAAAATAGATAAATGCTGTTGTGCCTCAATAATACACCAGTAAGTTCCAAAATAGCCAGCTTGGCCAAGTCCTATCCCAGTTTGTAACTGTATAAATTCTAGCATAACAGTGTGAAATTGTAAAATTTTGAAAATGACCTCAATTATTCCAAGAGTTAGAGTGTAGTCATTTAGTGTTCCCCTTTAAATGAGTAGGCTCTATCTTTTTTCTTTTTCTTTTTCTTTTTTTTAACCGCAAGGCATTGGAAATTTTGTTGAATTGTATGCATGCCTCTAATTCCATGCTGGATATTCGGCAGATCTGGGTTTCGGGGGCTCCTCTGGATAAAATTACACAGGCGGTAATGACATCTACCGGTTGACTTTAATCCTTGCAGTTTTCCGTCCCTTATTAGTTCTATTCACAAAGCGCTTTATTCAGTAAGTGGATGATATCTGATTTCCTTGTTTTGATTTAATGTAGTTTATTTTATATTTATCACTGTCGTCGCCGTCTAATGTCTAGATTTAATTAAGACCGCGTTTCGTGTATAACTACTATGGACCCACTTGGTAATTAATCAAACGAAAATTTACTACCAGATTACTACTGAACTGCCTTATCATTATCATTAAAGGAAAAGAATAAAACCATACGCTAAATTAATGAAAATTTCGCCGAATAATACGTTACTAAATTTGAAAGCTTCAGTGTCAACTAATTTATTTATGTTGGAATTAATTTATTTAACCTTTTTTTCTGAAAACTAATTTTGCAAAAAATATATTTATTTATTATTACTGTATTATTGTTATTATTTTTTTTTTAACGGCACAAAAGAGAGTTTCTTTTTGTTTGGTTCAATGGGTCCTTGTTGGGTCCTTCAGGCGCTATGGACAACTGTTTGATTCTTACCTCTGATTGGCCACCTAGCTGACAAATCTGTGGCGTCCGGAGTTGTACACATACCTGCTGTATGTTAGAGGAACGATGGATCTAACAGAAGAATGGTCTTAAATAAAATAAAACAAAATAAAACAAAAAATGAAAGACCGACTACGTTTCAGCTACTCATCAGCGTTTCTCAGAATGCTTAAAAGATTTTCGGTGGGTTCAGTGAGTATTACCGAGAAAAACAACGCTGGCTGTATTGACGGTCTGTTAGCATCCAAGCTATCATGCTTTACATTTAGTGTTACTCAGAAACCCTGTTTTAACAGTCCATTTAAAATACTTCTATATTTGGAGTCTCTATCAAAATTACAGTATTTATTTGTTATATTACAGCCTGCTGACGTTCTTAATGAACCGTGACATTTGTGGATTTTTGTCCTGTACATTGCCCTACAGAAATTTATATTGAACCTCGAATTGTTTAATTACAGCAGCTGTAATATCAGTGAATGTATATTGCAATAGTTGCGTCTTTAAGCGGTATTTTCAAATAGGGTATACATTAGATGATATTGAAATAATCAATTTATTTACTGAGAAACGATGTAGCTTGTTTTTTTTGTTTTTTGTACTGATCTTCTTTTATTTCAAGCCTCAGACATGGTGTCTGCCTCCGCATGCATCCATGTGGCTGTGGTCCACAAGAACTCAAGAACCCCCGAGCTAAAACATCATGTTCACCAAAAGGAGACGTCCGCTGAAACAGGTTGGTTACTTAATTTCTTTAATGCGCGCATTTCAAGCGGTGCTTGAAAATAAAATCAGTGTAATCCCATGCTCCTTTTTGCCCTAGCAATTTTTGGTGTTGTTATGTGAATAGTAGAAAATGGATGGATGGATAGGTGGGTGGATGCGAATGTTATTTAAGCAAGGGCAATATAAAGTTAAATATGAAGTAATAAAGTTAATATGATGTAAATTAAAACATGGATGTATTTTCCTCCCTGTCTTCATCAGATTATTGCAAAGGTGGTGCAAGAGTGCTCCAAGTGTGTAGAGGGGTGAATGACCTCAGTATCAAGCTAAGACTTATGGAGACACTTTGCACTGTGTCACCCAGAACCCAGGCCAATATCAAGGAGCCAAGTGGGGAAGTCAAAGATGCAACGCCAGTCTTTGAGAAGCTGAAGGTATTTCTTGAACTACATCCTGCAATTTTGTATGGCAGAAATCGACCTCTTACACACAACCAGAAATACATAGACGACGGGTAAAGTGACTTCCTCTCCCTAGCGAGGCAATGTGAATATGGTGGAAAGGGGGACTAAGAGTCTTTGTAGCATACCAAGGTGTACTTGTTGTTCCCCAATGGCACTTGTCTGTCTTTTCATTTTTTTCCTGATTTGACAGGTTAAAGATTCATCCTACAGATGGTGTGAAGGGTGCGAGTTTTGCAAAAGCAAAAAACAAAAACAAAATAAAAGGAGGGGTGCAAATAGTGTATCTTTGCAGCAGGCATTTCACATGAATGGATTATATTTTGGGCTACAGTGCTAACCCTTTAAACCTCGGACTGTTCCCAGTCTTTTCCTTTGAAACATTGCTTTTTATTTAAAAAAAAAAGTAGCCTGAATGCACAACACAGCAGACCAAACTATGTTAACCAAGCCCTATGTGGTGGATGTATTCTAGAATCACTTGATAATATTCAACAAGGCATCCTGTGTTGTCTAGTCCCTTCTTCCCCCCTGTCTTTAAACACCAATAGAAACATTATTAGAAGTTGTGATCATGGTGTCTGAGTGCGGGTCGTTAATGAGTCAGGCGTGGAGACCGATGAAGCTGCTCATTCCATACCAGTCATTTGTAGTGTTTTTTACAGTACTATGAAAGTCTCAGAGCATTGCAGACCTGCTGTTTGGACAGTGTCTTAAAGTTAATCACCGCACCTTTATCCTGACACCAGTAATTAAAGCACTTCAAGGCCCATCTGGTTTGCTTCGCCATGTTGGTTTTCCTCTGCTCCTCTAGTTGTTCCACCTCGGTGGGCATTAAATCTGAGTGTCATCCTTTCCTGAGTTGTCCTTCTGGGGAATGGGCCTTCTCAATCCATTCATTCATTGTTGATCCTCCACAGAGGTCAAAGTTGACTTTAAACTCTGTTAGGGTGTTGTTTCTTATATGCAGAGTAATATTTGAGAACAAATCAGATGGCTTGAATTCACCTTTCCACCGTATAAAACAATGATATGATGCCTCTCATATGATCCTATGAATCTCATCGGATGTTGAGGGCAACCATTGCTGTCATTTTTGGAGACTTTTACCGTACTGTTTGTTCGCTATGAGCGTGCAGTGACCAGAAATGCTCCTAAAATGTAACGAAGGAGAAAACTGCGAGCATCATCGTGAAATGTTTTTGGTGTTCTAGTTCAGAAAGTTGGATTTCACTGAAATCCATTTTGCATATTCTAATTTTTGACCACAAGTGTTACGCGTATATCTTTATATACACTGTTAATTGTTGCGTATTGGCCCTGTTTTTAAATAGTAAAGAAATAATTGCTCATCTGTCTCAGCAGAAATCTGAGGAGATAATATCCAGCCTCAGTGTAAACAAATCCATCTCTGCCAAGGTTGAACGACTGGCCAACCTCATCAACTTTCAGAGGCTCAAAGCCCCCGACCACCTGCTCAACAGCTGATCACACAAACTCAGCTTGCTCATCTCTGTGGTCAGTAAGACCACACTTATTGCCAAGGAGGAGGAGACGATTCACACCCAGCAGGGAAACCAAGAGCTTCTTGTAGTTTTTGTCTTTTGGTTCATGCTTGCCTTTTTTTCTTCTGCAAGAATGTTGTTGTTTTTTTTAATTTGCAGGATGTTGACTGTGACATTTCTTGATGTCAATTTATTGGGGATAGGGCACATTGGCAAAACATAACCAGTACCTGAACTTGTAACTGTACCTTTCCTCTCTAATTAAAAACTTGTCTCCGAATTGAATTCCCAAACAAATGTAAAGCTTATTTCTTTATCAAAATCACTGGTAATATGACTAGATAAAAGTATGCATATCGAGTTTTTAAATACCTGCATAAGATGCACGGATGGTCTTCCTCATCGAATATAGCTTTTATTATTTAAATAACCCTTCAGCAGTTACACACTTGCGCCGCTCTTGCACCACTGTAAATGAAGGGCTCCCCTTGTGGTGATGTAACAGCTGAAGTGGAGTTTTGGAGAGAACTTTGGTTCTCCGGTTAAAGTTTCTCTGTTGAAGCCCATCCTCCTCCACCCATGAAGCTGATTAGGATAAGATCATTTGTCTGGACTCTAAAATGTTATAATTGAAAGTCATCCATCAAAAATATTTCAGAATAATATTCCAAAGTAGTTCACAGGAACTAAATACTGCATGTCCTCCGTGTATATCTATTTTTTTCCTAACTTGGCTGCTATAGTTGTGCAGTTTGTTTATGGTGCAAGATTAATCTAATCTATTTGGATCAAATATTTGACTGTTTTGGTCAAAGTAGAATTGACTGAGAAACTAGTAACATGGGATTTTTTTTTATTTTTTTTAATGAAAACCTATCTTCCTAATCGCCAAAGCATCATGGGAATGCTCAGAAAAGAAGAGCAGATTATCATGATAATGTCTGAGGCCATTCCACTGACCTCACCCAGTTAAATCCAACCCATCTCTCATCCTTATATCTCAAAAGTATCACCCTCAAATGTAATAATAGAATCGTGGGAGTCCAAACTTTTGGCCCCGGGAAGGTTAAAATAGGACCCCCACGGAGGTTAAAGCGCACGCGCGCGCACGCACGCACGCAAGTCCTCTCAACCTTCAGATCTGTACAATCCCACTATGCTTTGCGATGGTCTGACAAGTGGATCCAAGATGGCGTAGAAAGTAAGGCTAGGTAAGTGTTGACTTCCCATTTTCAGCCTTTTCAGGCGTCGTTATAATCGCAAAGCCACCAACACAGCCCCTCTCTACAAATCATTAGAATAAAGAAGAATACTTGGAGCTCATGCATGTGTAATAACACCCTGTCATATCATTCCTACGCGCTTAAACGCCATTAAAATTGCAGGCCCTGACCCGTTTTGTTTTTCGGCGAACCTTGCTAGCTAGTTGGCTAACGTGAACAAACCAGCCAGCTATTTTGTTGTGAGCTTGCCAGTTTGGTTCCAACAAAGGCCACCTTTTTACTACCGAGATAGTTTGTATCTACGCACACTGTCTTTAAAAACATCATTGTTAACCGTGTGGAGACCTGAGCGGAAAAATCACCCAGCACCGGGGGATGATTTTCAGGGCTTTGCATCGCTGGCGTTATTGCCCCGACTTGCAAGAGTCATAACAAGTTTACCAGACAAACAGCGGCTACAGTTAAACGACAGAGAACTGATACACATGTTTTTAAATGAATTGATTTTTCCCCCCCTGTCTGTGCTGCCTTGATATCCGCTGATTTTTGCCTTCTGGACATGACTGCTAAGGCTATTATGGTTGTCAAAATAGTATGTGTCAGTGAAAGCAGTCGATGTTTTGGCGGCCTTACTCCAGCTATGGAAACACTGTTCTTCTTATTTCTCCCCTGCTGCAGTGCAGTTGATGCTGTAGCCCTGTAGAAAGATCCCACGACCTGCATCCACCCACTTTATTTCACCCAAGTAGTGGTAGTTGGCCTGTGGAATGACTGATTTGCAGTCATGAATGTGAGCATCAGGTATACAGTGACTGTGGTGCCCATAAATAGGAAACTTTGAAATGGGTGATAGTTAAAATCACTGGAACAGGCTTTTAAGATCCCTCTCCAGCTTTGACAGTTTTTTTTCCAATTTTTCAGAAGCAATCAAGTAAACTGATTTCAAACAGGAGCGTAATTTGTCATAAACCCAAAGAAAATATCAGCTGTGAATTGGGAATGCTCAGATGACTGAATTGCTGCTCTCATTATGATTTAGATTTAGAAGAAGTAAAACCCTCAGTAGCTCACTTTTGTTATTTAGGGGAGAGGTGACATTGTGGTTCTGACTCAGAGTGATAGTCCTGTAGCTGTTTTTGATGGAGGCATGTGCGTTATTTATTATTATGTTATTTGTGTTACATTGTTATTATGTTATTTGTGGTGAAATCAAAGCACTTAAAGCTTTTTTATGACATCATCAGGTGTGAGTTGTCACATATAACCAAATAATGTATGCTTTTTTTCCTCTTTTTTTAGAAAAAAAAATCACAGGTGAACCGGTAACTGGCAAACTGAGTTTTTCCAAATTATTGTTATCCTAATGGCCTTTAAAAGTCTACAAGACTGGATCTCACTTTACACCCCTCTGTACCATGAAGTTGAATTCTGAGTAATATGATAACTAAAAGTGAAAATCTGTGACCAAAATGAAACATCCGTTTCAGCTGATGGTGAAATTTTAATGAGCCAACAAAAGCTTGTTTTGCCTGCCAGCTCTAAATAACTATACTGAGTTTCTTTTTTTTCTTTCTTCTTCTTCTTTTTTTTATTTTACACTTGGCCTATGAGTAAACGAAGTTAGGGATAAAACTGATTAGGAAATGACCTGAGGTTACGCTGTTGTATTTTTAATGTCTCCATAATGTACCATCCATATCCTGACATTGCCGGTGTGCTCAGTCAGATGCATGCCCTCACAGGCCAAACCAGAGAGAGAAACTGGATTTTTGGTTTGCAAATTTTAGTTGACCAGGCTTCAGTATTCCTGTGTGCAGCATAAAAGGCTGAAGACTCGTAGGATTCTGCAGTGATCATTAAGTTTGTGTTGAATTCTTCTGTGTGGCTTCTGAACCGTTTTATCAAATGTAGTGTTTTTCACATATTGCCATTGCACACAGTTTTAATGTTGTGGTCAGATCCATGATAAATTGTGCGTAGAAAGAAAACTGTGGTGTATTAATATGCAATCTTGACTGATCACGATATACCAATTTTGTGTCAAAAGTAGGTCAGATAATTTTTTGGGGGGTTTGTCTAGCTCAGCTGTTGGAATGTTACATTTATTCGATGGATATATACAAAATGGCGGAGAAAAGCAAAAATGCAGGGTACATTTTTTTAAGAAGACATCTGTACATCATCATAAAGGAAGGTGTCTTTTGTCATCTAACACTGACATATTTCATATGTGATTTAACTTTTATGTAATCATGTATCTTTTTAATATTTGCAACTGTTGGGACAATAACAGCCTGATGGAATTAGGCACATTAAACTTACAGTAAATCACATAAATGTTGACTTTAAATGTTTTAAAACCATGAGCTAGTTTTCAATGCACTGGCAGTGTCTAAAGTATTAAGTGCCTGTACATGTTTACAGAGTCCTTTACACACCCAGACACACACTCCCGAAACAGATGCCTAAAGATTAGAGGAGACACAACACACACTTGGGTTTAGCATGGATTTGGTTTTATAGAAAACTCAAATTGTGATTGTATTTCTGATTTGTTCACACACACACACACACACACACACACACACACACACACACACACACACACACACACACACACACACACAGACCAGATGTCACCCACCACACAGCTAATATCATGTCCTAACTCGTAAGTGACATCATTCAGCGAATGTGTCGCATGCACGTCGGTCTGTGTCTCTGCTTGTTCGCATAATGTAGAAGTTCCCAATGTAGCCAGAATAACAAAAAACGAGGATCATGAGAAAGATACGTTTATTTGGTTTTTCCCCGAGCTACTGAAATATAGAAACAGACACAAAGAGGAATAAGTAAAAAGAATTCAGAATATTCCCCATGAAAGAGACAAATTTGTGTGACAAATTGTGAAACACGTTTGGTTTTTGTAATGTTTTGTTAATATATATGTAGTTCTTTGTCGAATCCTGTGTTGGGAACACTATTGTACATGTAACAGCTCAATACAATTACATTTCGAGAGTGATTCCAGTCAAATTTGGATCCACTCTTCAGATTTATGTTACTATCTATTTACTGCAGATACCAAAAACCTTTTTCTGTTTTTTTGTTTTTGTCTTCCCATCCAGATGTTTTGTCCCTAAGTCATGGCGGACAGGAGAGCGGAGAAGTCATGTGAAGAAGCCAGCAGATCGTTAATCAGACGGGAGTACGAGGCAGTAGTCAGCCACAGCACAGATGCCCTGGTGGTTCTTGCACCCCAAACCCAATCTTCTGGTGCCCCTATTCCGCCGAGTCTTCCATCCATCGTCGCCGCCGCCGGACCCCTCCACAGCCGCGTCCTGCTCTACCGAATTGCTGCCTTCCTGCAGCTGGTGAGGATGGTGACAGCCACCATAACAAAGATTCTATTTTGCTAGCTTATCTAGTTTCTTCAACCCTGAGATGGTTGAAATGATGATGGTGTCATCCCAGCTTTTCTGTGTAACATTAGGCTTGACTTTATTTCTCCTTCGCTGACAGAAAAACTACGATGAAGCAGATGAAGACTGCAAATGTGGTGAGAAAAACCAACTTATTTAGGACTGTGGGCAGAGGCCCTCACACTGTTTCCTTTATGCAGTATGGATGCCACGATCATGGAAGATCTATATTTGTGAAAAGCGATTTGACAAGCGATTAACCCTCCGCTCTCCTGGGTCCTGTTGTAGTTTTGGCACAGGAGTTTTCCAGGGGAGACTTTTCCCTACAAAGCAGCTTGCGCTCCATGTTACTGGATGGCAGCCTGCAGGAGGTGGTCAGCATCCTCTCAAAAGCCTTATATGGAGAGCCAATGGTAGGTTTACTAGCTGTGTATATTACTGCATAAGTTATTGTTATTATTGGAGTCCAGTACCATCAGCTTGTCCTAAGTGAAGGTTAAACTTCAAGTAGTTCCAATTTAAAGCGGTTAGTTTCTTGTTTGTTGTTCTTCATAGACAAATTTGTATTTTTGTTATGTATGGTTGCATTTAATATTGCATTCAGATTTTGGAGCTGATAACCATGTGAAACTTTTAATGTTTTTTATAGACATGTTTGTACCTTAATAGGTAGTAAATGGGGGGGCTGTGCTTGTTTTTCCACTCTTGCTTAGAATGGGATAGTTCAGAAGGACCTGACCAGATTGAAAATGCTCCTCACAGAAATAGAGGTAAGTGTGTGCTCTTACACAGCTACAGCTGATTTGGGTCTTTCCGCATCAGTTCAATAGAAATTGTTCACCTCTTGGAGGATTTCCCCCTCTGTTACTTTTACCGGTTGTGGTGTCAAAGTGAAACCAGATTTTTACAAACTCTCCATCCATCAGCTGCTGCTTTATCCCTCTGCAGGGTCATGGAGGGCTGGAGCCTATGACCAGCTAATGTTGGGGGGGAAATGGGGTACAACTTGGCCAGTTTAGACCGTTCACCTGTCCTCCGCCATGCGTGTCTTTGGACTGGAACAAATGAACAAGCTTCACTTAAAAATCTACTGTTTGAAATAGTGTTTGCATTAATGCTCCCTCCCTTTAGGCCAGTATTCAGTAGATGATTTTCTGATCAGAAGACTTATTTTTGATTTCACTTTGATGTGTTTGAGTTGGGTTTTTTTTTTCTTGTTTAATTAATGTTCCTTCTTTGTGTTGTTCTGATAAACTTTTCAAGTGGAACCTTTTAAGACTAAGTGTTCCTATTATTAAAGCTATATCAGTAATTTCCATGAACAACTTTTACAAGTTGGCCTTTAATATAATAAAGATAAAAGTCTTGGAATCTGGTAAGCTGATTGATTTCAGTCTTTCACATGAACAGTGGAAATTTCCGTGTTGAAAGACACATTTATAGCCTTTAACTTTGTTTATTTGATTCATTTGCTTAACATTCAAGTTGCATTTTAAATGCTTTTACAACGGTAATTAACGTGCATAAATCATATATTTATTGATTAATATATATCATCACTATTTAACAGTAATAATTGCTTTGTCCACCAGGCTATAAATAGAGAAATGGCACCAGAATACACAGATGAGCAGGAGGAAGGTGAGCATGTCTATCACAGACAGAACGTTAGTGTGTATGAAACTACCAGAATCACAGTAAATGCCTAGAATTTCAAAAGTTAACCTTTTGTTTTTTTTCCCCGTTCAGCTGAGGTTTCAGTCTTGCCAAAACCTCACCATATCTTTCATTTGCTGTGCATAATAACAGATATTCAAGATGGCTGGCAGTTTCGGCCTCCTCCTCGAGGAGTTACGAGCAGTGAGGAGTACACACTTTGTAAGAGGTACTGAAAGATTTATTTCAATTTTTGATTAGATTTTGGGTGGGGCTTCCAGCAGTCAGATTTGAATAATGTTCAGGGGCTCCAGACACCAGGATTGCCTTCAAATAAATATAATATCACAAACTCCTGTAAGTATTATATTAATTAGGGATGCCTAAAATAGTGTGTTATACTTTCAAAGTTCCATTGTCAAGATAGTTGCAGACCATAGTGTACATGTGATTATGCAGCAAATTGTTGTTGATGGTTAAGTTATCTTCATGCTGTTGCATCAGTTTGAAACACATTCGTCTTTGCCATAGGTACTTGGAGCAGGGCCTGTGTCGCTATGGGGCCCAGTGTACTTCAGCCCACTCACAGGAAGAGCTGATGGAATGGCAGAAGCGTTACGCTTCACGTCTCATCCGCCTCAAACAGCAGCAGGAGAGCAAACACTTCACTGAGAACTACATGGAGACCCTGATAGAGAAGTGGATGAATTCCCTCTGCCCAGATAGAGTGGTGAGTGCACGCAAACACAACATATATATATGCACACACGCACACTCTGCTGATCTGCTCTGTTTGTGTCACATTTCTTGTAAAACACCAGTTTTGCCACAGAGTCTTTGAGCAGAAGGTAGAAATGGTGACACATTGTCTATCACGAAAACCACTTGAGAACTGTCACTTCCTTAAAACAAGAGCAACATTTACAACATATGTCTGAACTCAAGTCTGGTCTCAACAAACCACAACGAAAAGCATATGGGTTAGGATGAACAACAGTGGCAGCGCACCAGGTTGCAGCACCTCGGATTGACGCTCCATATTCTATTCTATTCTATTCTATTCTATTCTATTCTATTCTATTCTATTCTATTCTATTCTATTCTATTCTGATATTGATGGGCAAACTTTGCTCTAGCTTTAGCCTTCTGGAGGTTGACTGCCCAAGCCCACCAGGATAAATAACCTGAAAGCATCATGTCAATTAGTCCAGGTCAACAGCAACATGATAGAGACCAGAAGTTCTTTGTTGTGATTCCCCTATATTTCTGTCTCCTTTGAAAATCTATCACTTGCGACCTGTTTGTGGTTTATACGTTGTTGGTTTCGGTTGCAGCCTCCTGTCCATGTTACCACTGACCTTTGAGTCAGGAGACTTGCTGTTATTACAATGTCTGCTTCAGTCCATAAGTCTAATATTGTTGTAGAGAAAAGTCTTGGAGTCTCTCAGCTGCTACTAACTTGTGGTTTTTTTTGTCTTTTTAAGCTAAGTGATTACTTAGATGGGGTGAATGTTGAAACCAGCTCCAGCCTTTCTGTTACTGTTTCCACAAAAAAGTCCTCCTACTCCTGGACCTTCTCATTGTTGTGCAAGGTAGGATGAAACCTAGTATGGTTTTGGGAATGTGTATGTGATCATTTTTCACTATGACAAAGTTAAATCAGTATTGTATGTAGCACATGTGGAGTAACTCTTGGTCCATTTTGATTACATGAAACTTTTTTTTTTCTTCTTCTTTTTTTTGTCTTTGCTAGCCGGCTAAAAAGCTGTACCGCATCGCCCTGCTCTATGACGCTCACCGACCACATTTTTTCATCTCTGGTGTGTCAGCTGGGGATGGACTACAAACTCTCCCACGAGGCTGCCAAGAGTGGACTCCAGGAGAAGAGACAGCATGTATGTTTGGGGACCTGCATTATTTCTTTTTTTAAGCTTTTAAAGCTCTTAAATAACCTTTTTCGTTAGGGTTTTAAAGAAATCTCATCTTGGGCTGTATTGTTTCTGCAGTGTCTGCAGACAATGGCCTGGACCACTGTGTCTACAAGGTAGTAGTGGGCTTCAGCACAGAAATCTTTGGTACCTTCCGCCAGACTGTTGTTTTTGACTTTGGTTCAGAACCGGTGCTAATGCAGCGGATAATGGTGGATGCTGCTTCAATTGAAGGTATGGTCAGTTTGAAACCCATTAGTTGGTGACCCACCGGATGAAATGTTTTTCTCATGGTTTTTTTTCCCCCCTGTCATCAGACCTGGAACACTTGATGACAGCCAGGCAGCAGCTTTTATTGACTGCAATGCGCTGGGATTCTTCCTGCAAGACCATCGTAGAATTCACTCCAAATGAAATTTTGGCTGACCTGGAGCGCAGCCTTCTGTCCCGCTATCAGATTCCTCTGTCAGCAGACCAGCTCTTCACCCAGTCTGTCCTGGACAAGACTCTGACCAAAGACAACTACCAGGCTCGACTGCACGATCTGCTCTATATAGAGGAGATTGCTCAATACAAGGAAGTTAGCAAGTGAGTGGGTCTAGTTTTCAAACTATAATTATTGGGATTGTAAATAAATGCTTCAACCTGATTTCATGTGCCCATCAATGTTTTATTTCTGAGTGAAACACTGGTGGGCATGTCTGAGGGGTGGGGATTCACACAGTGGGATATGCAGCTGATTAGTTAGCTATAGAGACCTTTCCAATCAGAAAACTGGCCTCTACTCTGTTAGTGAGTGTCATTTTTTAATTAGCCATTAACTTTGAATTCAATTTGTTGCGAATCAAGCAGCGTTATTGAACATAAAATGTAATTTTTTAAATACCAAAAGCTTGGCCAACAAAATCACCAGTGAGTTCATTTTCTGTAAAAAAAAAAAGAATAAAAAAAAAACTTCTGTTATGTGTCAACTAACCACAAGGGGTCAGGGTAGACCAGCTAACAGCTTGGTTCTCTTAACATTTTAATGGAATGGACTGATATTTTTGCATTTTAAGGATACTGACATGGCTTCACAGCAGTTTGGGGCTACAGTATAAAGAAGTATCTAATACATGCACAGTCCACACAGACGACTCTCTCCAGGCTCTTTAATATATATGTTCTCTTTTCCGTAAGATTGGTGTTGTCTTGATTCTCAGTATCATTTGACTTCTTCAAGAACTGATATATCCATTCTTTTCTGATTGTTACCCTCAGCCCTTGATTCTGCTGCATTTTCACTGTGCATATGGTTAATCTCTCCCGTTTAACCATCCATGCTTTGGCAAATTATTTCAAGGCTTTTCTGAGCTGATTGAATTTCAGCAGGAGTGTTCAAATTGTGTTTGGATTTTTCATCCATTTGCAGAAAATGCAGTCAGGGTTGTTAAAAGCATACAGCAGACTTTTAAAAATCAGATGAGTGTAACTATTTTCTGAATATCTTCTTACAGGAAAAAGGTAAATGTTTATGGACTGAAGTTACTCCATGGCTTTGTTAAAAAGTTTCCCTTTTTACAAAGTTTATAATGTATTATTTTCATTTGCCCTCCAAAAAATCATGACATAGTTTATAAATATCACAAGGAATTGTGAATACTCTAAATTAATATATATTTTTTCCTTTTTTAACATTAATTTCTATTCATGTTGAATGTAATTTTGTCTTGGAATCTAAAGTTATTCAACATTCTGGATCTCGTTCACTTCTTCAGGTTTAACATCAAAGTGAACCTCCAGTTAGTGACCAGCTTCATGTTAACTGGTCATTCTGTGGGAGCCAAGTATGCCCAAAATGGACAGCTCTTCGCACGCTTCAAACTCAGTGAAACCCTTTCTGAGGTAAGCTTTATTGGGTCCAAAGGAAAAAAAAATTTTAGAGGTTATCAATTTTAACCCATTACAATTTTTAAAGAAACTCTTCCAAGATACAGCAGTAATTAACAGGTTTATCACTATAAAGAAGGTACTCTTAATATTGTATACACTATAAGCTGGAAGGCGTGCAGTTGTTGTTATTTTTTTTTCTTGTCTTACCTCAGGACACATTGGCTGGTCGGCTAGTGATGACCAAGGTGAATTCAGTCCTGGTGTTACCATTGGGCCGCGAGGGAACCGGCAGTCAACCAGGAGTGAAAGAGCGAGTGTACGAGGCTGTAATTGAGGAGAAGACAAAGGATTACATCTTCCTAAGGATCTGCAAGGACTGCTGTATTGAGCTTGGCTTACAGCCTGATGGTGAACTCCAGGTATGGGCTATACCAAAGAGCAATGCGCACGAGATAACCGATTAGGCAGCATCCAGATCACTCTTGTTTTAACCACATTTTTAGCCCTTTATGTGCTCTTTATTGTATCAGCAAAGGACACAAAGCTGATAAAGACGATCTTTCAAGGAAAACGTGCATGTGCCAGTGCATTTGGTTTCTAAGAAATCTGGCTTTATTGATTGACAGTGCCTTCAGCCTCAGCTTGAAACGCCCCTCCAAGCCCCTTACCTCCATGGTCTAAACATCAACAGATGAAGCACAGCGCTCTGTTAACAGTTATCAAAGCAACCCACATCCCGTGGAAGCATAATCTTCTTATTCTTCTGCACACACTGTTCCTGCCAGCGTGCGTGCTAGAGTTTAATTTCCTTATCTCTTCTCGGTGTGGGTACAATATCCCTCACATACTGCCTTGAAGTTTCATCCTCTTCTTGCTGTCACATATCTACCACCCCTCAGATTTTGTATTTGTTGTGTGCTATACCAGCTTGCTTGGTCTAACGTCACAATTTCCGGTGATCATAGGAATTGTTATCTCATGTGGTATACCCCTCTCTCTCTCATTTTTCTATGCCTAAAGTATAATGAGCAAACCTTTTTAGGAGCTGGCATCTGCCAGCGTTGTAAAAAGAAGCCTTTGATTACAGTGAACCCTCATTTATCGCAGGGGTTACGTTCTGAAAATCCCCCGCGATAAACGAAATCCGCGAAATAGAAACCTGTTTGCTATTCAAATACTGTACATGTTACCGCCTCATAATCCCTCCTCGCGATCTTTATAAACGCACACAGCACAGACGCAGCCGAGAAATTGCCAGACGGCAGAAATCAGTCCGGACCGCGACGCACCGCACCCGGAAAATACAGAACATTTGGTCATGGAGGAAAATCCACGAAACAGCGAAGCCGCGAAAAGTGAACCGCGTTATAGTGAGGGTTCACTGTACATATAACCATGCCATTAAATAGAAATACAGTCGTTTCAGTGAAGTGAAAATTGGAAAGTTGTTTGATCATTGCTAGTTGCAGCACGCTGATTGGCAGCAAAGCCTGCTTTGGCCCCTTACAGTTGCACTATGACAGGACTGTTGTGGTTGTTGCTTTCCTGCCAAATCTTCAAAACGGAATGTGGCCGTGAGAATAGACACCTATTGCTTCCAGAGCATTCTGATCCATTGAGCCGCCCCAATCAGAGGCCAATCCAGGCTGCTCTGGTAATAATCAGGTCGAGTCCAGTCTCATTTCACCACCTTGCTCTAACATCAGGCACCGCAACTCCAGAGAGAGTAAACAGTCTATGTTGTATTTTTGAGAGTAAACACCAGCAAATGAGCAACACATCCAGAGTTAGGGAAACTTTATATGCATGTGAGCCTAAGTGGAGAAGGGTGGAGCAAATGATAGTGACACTCAGGCTTAAAAAAAATCTGCTCTACACTTCATCCAAAATCCCTTTTCATGTTCTCTCTACCAGTGTTGGGAACCTGATACATAAATCCACTGGCTGACTGTCAGGTTGTGACTCTTGTCTGCTCGTGTAGGTAACTTTGTGATCGGTCACTGTAACAAATAAGCAGCTCAGCCCAGATTATAGATGTTTAACTGTTTTTGCTGTAGGACTGTTCAGTTTTTATGGGCGCAACACAGATTCCTGAAATATATCCAATCTTATATCTAAATGATATTTGTCCTGATCGATGTCACAGTACGGGTGAGAATAAACTACCAAAACAACCAAAATCAACCGATCCTTCTCAAATAACATGTGTTCTGTGGTATTTTGTATAGTATTTTGGATATTGTGCAATGAAAGCCTGCATGACAATAGTTTGACAACCTTGCCATTGATGAAACAACATCCACTCTGTGGTCTCACTGTCAGGTGGAGCTGCAGTTCCAGCTGAACAGACTGCCTCTCTGCGAGATGCACTACGCCCTGGATCGCGTCAAAGACAACACCATCCTTTTTCCTGACATTGGCTTGGTCCCCACCATTCCATGGAGCCCTAACAGGTGTATATGTATGATATGCTTTGGTTAAATGTGATTAAAACTGTGTTTTAGGTGTAAGGCAGCTATACATTAGCTTAGCCCACCATATGTAATATTTGCTCATTTGCTGCAGTGACTCCTGGAAATTTTATTCTTTTTAGGACAGAAATAAACATTTAATGCTGAGTACAGTGGCGTTTATGCAAAGAAAACCCTGTTAAATCCCAGCAAAGGAATACTTAAACATCATATTAGCCTGACAGCTCCTTTTACTGAGGGGATGCCACATCACGTTATGTTTTGACGGACTAGTCCTCACCTCGCTGACTTGGTGGCCACTCTGAAACACTGGCAGCTCCTCGCAGCGTGAGATGTCTCTGAAGTCGGGAAGGTGAAAGAAGAGCCGGTAATCTTTATTGACTGGAGATAAAAATAATCCTCTGATTTTCAAGGCTGCTACTTATCTCGGCTCCTGAAGATGATTGATTTAGTCTTTTGTTTTAATTAGAGTTGGAATAAATTAGGGTGCTTCACTAAATGTGGACCAAAGAGTGAATTTAATCAAAGATGAAAGAGAGTTTTTTGTGGCGGTTGTTTTATTATAGGAAATTGTGTTCCATAAAGTTGTTTTTATATTATCATGCAATATTTTAAAGTATAATAGACGTTTCTAATTTGTTGAAGTTTCTTGTTAAGATCACCTTTGTCAAAAATGCAGCAAGAAATCAAAATTTCACACGGTAAGCAGCGGGCTGGTGAGATAATTCATTTTGGAGAAACTCAAGGAAAAAAGTCTCACACATTGGATTCAAAGCAGCAAACTTGTCAATAACAATGACACCTCCTCCTGTCATGACAGTCACACTTAGTTTAGCGGGTTGAACAGAATGAGACAGTTTTCTTATATAAAAGCTACATCCGAGCACTTTGATTAACAACTTTTCATTGCCCGCCGTGTCCCCAGGCAGTGGGATGAGCAGCTGGATCCTCGTCTGAATGCAAAGCAGAAAGAAGCCATTCTGGCTATCACCACACCCATCTCTATTTTTCTGCCTCCGATCCTCATCATTGGGCCCTATGGCACCGGCAAGACCTTCACCCTGGCGCAGGCTGTCAAGCACATCCTCCGCCAGGACCACAGCAGGTTTGTTTGCCTCTACTTTTTCAGGAATACTTTACTCTTTCTGGGGTAATGCACATTTTGTGTTTTGAGAAATGAGACATTCATGTAGAACGTTGTTTACCTCTTTAAGTGCTCTAAATTCAAACACAAACAAGACAGTGAGAATTACAATGAGCTCAGCAACCGTAGATTAAGAAGAAAGAAAGAAAAGGTTTGCGGCAGTCCTGCACCAATTGTTTATTAAGAATACAGTGGTTTTGGCCCTTCTTTCCTTTATAAAAACAAATTGATTATGTGAGTGTATCTCAGGCCTGCTTCATTTTTTTAAACTTACATTTTTTGTTTTTTAAACCTTCTTAATTTTTGATGAACTCAAGTGTGTGAGTTGGTTCTATTCCCATGGTCCTGTAGCTGTAATGGATGTGCACAAAAACGGTCAGATCATTTTGACACATTAGCCAGGCCCATTTTGTAACCAGTAAACAAACCCTCCATTTTAATTCTGTTGGTTTTTTTGTTTTTTTGTTTTTGTGTAGCCTTAGAAAAAGAAGCCTGTATGTAGATATCTGCAGAAAATTCCACAATTTTGTTGGAACAGTAATGTGATGTAGCACAGGCACATCAATATTTCCCTGATCCTTATAAAATATTGATGAAATACCTTTGGTGTCTTCTGAATAGAACCCTCTGTGTGTGCTATGAGTGGGGGATGTATATATACGTTAAAAAAACAGCCACGTGAAAAGCGCGTAACAATGTAATATTTATTCCTCATTCTCTATGGATTACATAATAAATTTACTTTTTGTCTTTAAGATGAATTATAGATATTTTAAAAGCCAGTACAATGGGATGTGACTCGGTGTATGGATGCGGTTGTCAGATGATATTGTTAAAATAAATGATCGGCTGTGGCCCTCTTGTGTAACCATGTTTCTCTGCTCATTTATCAGTTCAGTATTTCTTTGCTGTTCAACAGGATAAATATGATTATTCTGCTCAATTTTCAGTACAAACGAGTACACTGTGTTCATGCAGATCTGAAATGAACATCAAAATAATGTTTCTGTAGAAAAAGGTAGATTCCAGTATGTTTGTCCATCCATTTTCAGTATTTTTTTTGACTATTAATGAACTTCACCTCATATTCCATTAGTCTCAGCTCCCTACTTCTGTCTTATATTGTTTTGTTTCTCTCTGCAGGGTCCTGATCTGTACCCACTCCAACAGTGCAGCTGACCTTTACATTAAGGATTATCTTCATCCTTATGTTGAAGCAGGCAATCAACATGCCAAACCTCTCAGGTAGGAGACTTTCAAGTTGAGGGATAAGAAATAATGTGAGCAGGATTGTGATAAAAATTAAAACATTGAATTATACAGATTTCAGCATACAGATTAGAAAAATTCAGTTTCTACACAATATAAATCATATTCACCAAGAAGATTATTAAAAATCTTGGTCATACTGTCATTATGTGTTCCTGATGTACCTCCTTGCCTCTCTCTCGCTCCAGGGTATATTTCAGGAACCGCTGGGTGAAGACCGTCCACCCAGTGGTCCAGCAGTACTGTCTGATCTCCAGCACACAGGTGAATTTCCAAATGCCCACAAAGGAGGATATCCTCAGGCATCGTGTGGTGGTCGTCACCCTCAGCACTTCCCAATATCTCTGTCAGCTTGACTTGGAGCCTGGTAGGTCCTTGACAGATCTTAAGAAAAGAAAACACGCAAAGCAGAGCTGTCTAAAAGCCACAGTGTTCCTGTCTGGGAGTTAGATGCAATATAAACAGGGGTCAACAGGTCACAACCAATATACCAGAAGAGTCACAGCTTCAATGTGTTAGGTGGATTTAAAACAAAGATGCCTAAAGTCAGCTCTGCCTTTATTTGGACAAGGCCAAAAAATCTTCTTATTACTGTCCTCCAGTGTAACAAATTCCGTTTCTGTGTTTAAACAATATTTTTATCAACGTGAATGTGTAGCTTTAACGAACAGCGTCTGTTTTTGAACGAACATTTGACTTTTTCCCAGTAATAGAACATGTTTATTTGAAGGATTATTGAAACAACAAAATCTCTACTGCATGGTGCTTATGGGAGCCCACTGAAGAAAGATGGAACTCAGTTAAGTTGTTGAGTTGAAAAGTTGTGGCACACAAACCCGTCTGTCATTGTGGGTTAATAACTGACTATAATGTGTCAGCAGGGGCTTCCTCTGTTGCTTGGGAACACCATCTGCCTTTTTGTAATGTACTCCACATCATTAGCCGATCCTCTCCTTTCCTGCCTTCCCAGTGTTTGCTGGTGATAAAAATTGCTGGAAAATGAGGCACTTGGGGAACAGCAACTGTTCTAAATGGCAGTAACAAATCTTCCACTCCAAACTTTCACATTTCTCCAAAAAGGCATGCCTAACCTGTTAGCTATGATGTCTGGGATATCACAAAAGCTTATTGTTTAATCAAACACAATAAAGCAAAACACACTAACAAAAAGCAGGCAAACATTTTTGTATCGATCTAAATGAGGATGAAGAGGGGGCCTGTTTGGTGACTGTACTTGACATGATCTATAATTCACTTGTCAGATTGACTTACGTGAACTTAATACGCTACAAAAAACTGCCGTGTGAATTAACCTGTCTGAAGGACAAACGCATCAGACCACAGATTTGTGCTCAGAGCTAGTTTGGATATGCTTGTTTTCATGCCTTTAGTTCTTTGTGCAGCTTTTTCTGTGGACTGATTATAGTAGTTGTTCTTTATCCCCCATGGATGGTGAGTTTGATATCACTTTTATACAAAAGACATACAAAAGTACTTTATTCCTTTCACCCCTGTTTTCTCTAAATTCAACCTCCATTACCAGCCCAGTGATGGATAGCAGTGTCAGAAATGTAATGTCATTGGCCCTCTGGTTTCCCAGGTCCCAGGTGAAACACTAAGTGCCACATTCCTTCATGTATGCAATTTGTGTACCATAACAATCTGTTCTGGTTTCATATCTCAACTACTATACCAAGGGATTCATTCTCATTTCTAATGATTCATGTTGTACATTATTCATATTATGCATTCATGTGGGTGAACAAGTGCATAGAAATGTGTTACTGTTTAGTACAATTCAAATGAAGGGTCAACAGAAGTGCCCGGTCCTCAATAATTCAAGATTTGGGTTACATTAGAGATACCACGTCTTAACAATTTCCAGCCTCTTTGGTCACTATCTGCAAGCAGTATTCCTTGTTGTCATGATAAAAGAGGAGAAAGTAGAAAGCACAAAGCTTCAACAGTGTGTTACACACTTGCTGCTCAAAATGTACCAAAGCATCTGATTTTAAATATTTGTGAGTATACTTCAGTTAGTTGCACGTACGGTTCAGAGAAGACATGGTTTAAAGATTTATGGTTGGGGTGAGGATGGGTCGTGTCAATAAACCGGTACAATATTTTGCAAGGCTCTGCTCAAAGGATGAAACTAAGGCACGAATGTTGACTAGCATCAGACTGCTACACCTCTTTTTTTTGTAGCCTGTGTTTCTGTTGTTTGTTCATTTGTGACAGTCCCTGAGTTTATTTTGTTGTTCTCAACTGTCACATTTCATATCTGCATTTACTTTCCAGTGGAAATGGTATTCAGGCTTCAGAGGCTGTTTTTCTGTCGTTATTCAGCCTCTCTCGCTCGCTCGCTCTCTCTCTCTCTTCCCCCCCCCCCTCCCCCCGCTCCAACACTCATTTGCCATGCCTTTTCATCCCCTCCCCTTCATACTGATGAGCACCAGTCGAGCTTTTTAAACCAGGGTTTCCACACTGTTCAATCCCTTTCAAAGGTCTAACAAGATTTGGTTTGTTTGAAGAGGGCAAAAAAATGACTGAGAATGTCTTAATAATGTCCTAATTAAAAGACTTGGTGTTAAATGCACAGTAAATGGTTATCTGTGTGTCTGTCTGATGACACACAAGAAGAAACCTTGTGCCAGAAACAGATTCCATGCTTTCTAGCGTCCATTGATTGATTGATTAATTGATCGAAACCCTAGGAGTCCTGGTTTAACCCATTTAAAAGGCTAGTGAGAAATCTAAAGCAACCAGAAAAGCAATTATGAAAAGAGGTTAATTTTTTTTCAAAGAGCAATATTCTAACCAGTCTTGGCTTATAGATAAATACGTTGTGATAGATGTGCAAAATGCACCTTATTTATCCTAGAGCTAACGCTAAAATCAGCCTGAAGTTACACGAGTTAGGCTTAAACTCTGGAGCTGGAGAAGTCACTGTACCTCTGTGCAGCGACTTCTCCAGCCTCTGTGCGCTGCCATCTTGTTTCATTAATATGAATGTTAATATCTGTCTTGGTAGGGTTGTTCACTCATATACTGTTGGATGAAGCTGCCCAGGCCATGGAGTGTGAAACCATCATGCCTTTTGCTCTAGCTAGCAAGAGCACCCGCATTGTGCTAGCCGGAGACCATATGCAGGTAAGGAAATAAGCAACACTTAAAAGATAATGCTTTCTTCCCCACATTCACATTTTAGCCTCTTCATATTGTAAAATAATTCAAAATGATACTTGAATGCAACACCGTGTTTTCAAGAGAATATAGTAACCTTAAAAGCATACACACTGCTGTGGATTAGACTATACTCTTTGCTTTTTGAATTACCAATTGGGCAGCAGCCCCTTTGAGGTCTGGATCCCTCTGTGGATAACACAAATATAAACCTCATCTCTCAAGCTTTGTAAGCCAGTAAAGGATTGGAAGCATTATTTTGTCATTTCCCAGTTTTTGACAAATATTGGCAGAGGATAAAAGAGAGGCAGGAGGTTTTTTGTCTTATTGGAGGTGCATTTAATTAATAAATCTCTATGCTATCCCCTTGAATAAAGACATTTAAATAGAAACAAAACATGTCGCTCGATCTCCATCTTTCTGTTTGTCAATTGCTTTGTCATCTTTAGGATTTGTGCTTTTTACAGCAATGCACTCACTGTAAGATCTAAAAATGGTCTCAGAAAGGATTTGGCTCATTTTTTTTTATTTTTGCAAACTCTTCCATCCAGAAACAAACAGTATGTGATGAAGACTGTTACCTCAATTGACTGTTCCTTTTTATTGCCTTAGAGGTGGCATCTTACAGCAAGTTTAACCCCTTTAGTGGCAGAATTGAATAAAGATTCAAGCAGAAAATAAACTGCTGTGTTATTCATAACATGACATGCTCCAAAAGAAAATGTTATATAATAACCCTCTGACAATAGGCGCACATATAAATCACCTTGAGGAAGTTTAACCGTGTATATATGTTAGTGGGCTAAAAAATGCTGCTCCTCTCTTTTATTTTACCTCGTTTTATATGCCACAAAAGCAAAAGGCCATTTTTCTTTAAAGAGTTTAGCAGAGTCAACAGAAGGTGAAAGAAACTAAAGGCCTGCTCTTTATTTTCAAGTACCTCATGTATGACCCTACAAGATGTAATTGAATGGAAGATAATGGGAAAATATGAGAGTACCCTACACTACCTCTGTCCTTCTTTGTGCTAACTTTGCTTTTTTTTTTTTCACCCACTCCATTCTTGCAGCTGAGTCCGTTTGTGTACAGCGAATTTGCACGGGAGCGCAATCTGCACGTGTCTCTGCTGGACCGGCTGTATGAGCACTATCCCGCAGAATACCCCTGCCGCATTCTCTTGTGTGAGAACTACCGCTCCCACGAGGCTATCATCAAGTAGGTGTGAGCCCTCACCACTGACTTGTGTCAAACCTGTGGGAGGACAGGGCAGAAAGGTGGTGGAATCCTTAGGTTAGATGGAGAAGTAGGGTTGGGAGGGAAGAGCTGGGAAGACAAAGGTAATGGACATCTCAGAGAGGGCATGTAAAATAAGATCAGGTGTTTTCCAGCATCATCAACTTCACTCCACAGGCTTGGCCAATCACAGAAAGATCTTTAGTCCCTACATATTTAGCAGGAAAAGTTCATCCATTAGTGGAAAGTCTCGCTTTGACTGACCTGGATGATTACTGAACATGTTTGGGTCATTACCAAGACACACGCTGGCTGAAGACTTTTCAGCTGCGTGTCCCTAATCCTGGAACATGCCAGGCTGCATCACTATAATCAATAGTATTGTTTTCTTATTTCCCTAGTCTTGTTGTTTACCATTTACTTAATTTGAACCCTTTTGCATTCATTCCTTTGTAGCTACACATCAGAGTTATTTTATGATGGGAAGTTAATGGCAAGTGGGAAGCAGCCCTCTCATAAGGACTTCTACCCACTGACCTTCTTCACAGCCAGAGGAGAGGACGTGCAGGATAAGAACAGTACTGCTTACTACAACAATGCCGAGGTAAAAAACAAAAAAACAAAAAAACCACACAGATCTGAGTAGCTTTATTATGAAACATCTTTTGAACAAAACAGTATGTATGGGCCAAAGTTCTCTGGGGTATACCACAATATTTGTGAAGTGAAGTTTTGTTTGACTGTAGAATGTGACTTGGCCTGGAGTGTGTTTTTAGAGTGTCATTTATACACTGACCAACGGGAGAGTTTTAATATGCGTGCCCCTGCTTGATGATTAGCAACACATGTCGTAAAATCACTCTTACTATGTATTAATAGTTTGCTGAAAACGGGGTCAAACTGTTAAAACCATAAAGGCAAATCAGCAAGAGCTACATGTGTATCACAATTTATTTGGTTTAAATAATTAAAGTAGACACATGTAGTAAATCTAATTTGAAATTCAAATATGCTCTTTGAACTGTGTGGAGAGGGAGCATTACAAACATGTTGAAACTCACTTTATGAAATATTGAAGGACTTATTCATTTTCGGTTGAGTCTGAAACATTCTGCAGTTTCATTTTTAGTTTCTAACACATTCAAAAACTTATTAGGTTGCCATATGTTGCCATGTTTTATAAAAAATAAACAAAACAAGTCTTGATAAAGGAGGTGATTTGAGAATACAAATTCCCATTCCAATATCCAGTTAGCCAAAAGCACATTTGATTTTTTGCTGTGTGAAGAGTGAAAAAGTGAGTGAGAAACTCCTGTATCTCTAGTTATAATGACCATAGATATATTGGTAATTGGCATCTATTACACGTGTCCATCCCAGGGAGAGTGATCCCTCATTTGTGGCTCTCCTCCAGGTTTCTTCTTTTTCCCTAAAAGAGTTTTTTAAGAGCGCCACAGCTGTGCAGCTTTGCCCTCCGAGGCAAACGCTGTTGTGATTTTGGACTCTAGATAAACTTGATTGGATTTTGAAAGCCTGTAGGTCTCTGTAAACCCATGAAATTGCATTACTGATTCAAACAAGTCAAGAGAGAGGCTTTTCAAACAGATTGCAAGTAGCTGTTATACTGTATGTGTGTGACACAGTTTTGTCTCAGCCGGTATCAAGAAGAAAATGGGACAAACTACTGGAGGAGTGCACAATCCTCCAGTGATGCATTTCTCAAATGTAATTTGGAAAATGAAGCAGTGTCAGTGCTGGTAGAGTTAGTTCCTCAATCATAGCCTTCATAATGTAATCATGAGAGTTCTACGAACAGAAGTTGACACTTCCTCAGTATGTATGCTTTATAAAGAAGAGGTGTTTGAAGAGAGTTGACATCCATGGTGTCTGACCCATCAAGGCCTGCGCCTGTCATTGGTCCTTTTCCAGACTTGCATGCCTGTGGTCTTTGGTTGTGTCTGACCATTAAGCCTTTAATGATGTGTTCCAGACACTTAATTTGATTTGGTCCTCCACGCAATGCCAGACAGATTGTCTCCCTGCGATATGACACAGCAGCCGTGTAAAAATGGGCAGCAATAATATTGTTATCGGCTGAAATTAAAATGACCCGTGAAGGCTCAGCGTCAAATGACTGGGATATTTGCAGGTCTTTTGCCATTCGTCATTAAACCATGAATGATATTAGAATTTTTAGCAAATTATCGTCTGCTCTCCTGGGAGTGTTGGAGCTGAGCTGCGTCCTTGTTTCTGCCTCCTGTTTGACCTTACTTCTCCATCTTAGGTTTTTGAGATTGTGGAGCGAGTGGAGGAGTTGCGCAAAAAATGGCCCGTGGCCTGGGGCAAGCTGGACGATGGCAGCATCGGAGTGGTGTCACCATACGCCGATCAGGTGTTTCGCATTCGTGCTGAGCTCCGAAAGAAAAGACTACACGATGTCAGTGTGGAAAGAGTCCTGAATGTCCAAGGTGAGAGAAATGATCAAAAAACTATTCAGATGATTCAGATTTTTTTATTTCTCTTTGTAGCTGTCAGATTTTAAATAAAATAAATCAATCAGCTTGTTCAGCTTGGATTTGTCTTTCTTTTTTGATTTTCTAAACATTGAAACCATTTAACTGTGGACAAAACATCAAGTGTTGAAACTGAGACATTTTAATGTGTTTGAAATGATATCTGCGTTTATTTCAACGATTTTTCGTTTCTTTTAGGCAAACAGTTCCGTGTGCTGTTCCTCAGCACTGTGCGAACACGATACACTTGTAAGCACAAGCAGACGGCCATCAAACGCAAAGAGCAGCTTGTTGAAGACTCAACAGAGGACCTTGACTATGGATTTCTGTCCAACTATAAGCTACTTAACACGGCCATCACCAGAGCTCAGTCCTTGGTTGCAGTTGTGGGAGACCCAATTGCACTGTGCTCAGTGGGACGGTGCAGGTGAGCCTACATGCATGTTGTGTTCATACAAAAGGGAACCTTTCCTCAGTAAACATTTAAATTCTATTGACTGCCTCACAAGTTCTCATATTTTGCAATGTCCTGATGTCCTCTTTTCAGAAAATTTTGGGAGCACTTTATCTCCATCTGCCATGAAAACTCAAGCCTGCATGGCATCACCTTTGAGCAAATCAAAGCTCAGCTGGAGGCTTTGGAGCTCAAGAAGACTTACGTCCTGAATCCGCTGGCGCCAGAGTTCATTCCTCGTGCCCTCAGGCCCCTGCAAGGACATCACACATCTTCACAAGTTCTTCATGCCCACCACCATCCACATCCTCAGCATGCACAGTCTGCCAACAACAAGCAGGGTCCGCAGCAGCAGCAGCAGCAGCAGTCCCCACCAAAGGTAAGCTGTTGATGCTTGCTTCGTGGCGATGTCGTGGAATACACGTGTACCACGTGTGTGTGTGTGTGTGTGTGCATGTGTGGAGAAAGGTTAGGTAGTAATGAAGATCTTCGATGCACCAATGCTCTTCCTAATATATCTAATCTGTTAAGTTCACCTCAGCTTTGCATGATCAGCTATTAAACTCGTGGTTCACTTCTTCAACCCCCAAAGGAAAAGAAAACAGGAAATTAGCCTTGTTGAGAAGAGAAAACGTTGTTCGGCTCTGGTTTTAAATGTGTTTGTGCATCCTCACTGCTTGGCCCGAGGTAAAGGTTAACGAAATCACCACAGCTGCCAACCTGCTGCCTCCCCATCACCCCCTGGGCCTAATGAGCCACAGCTCCGCAGTAGCAGCAGGCTTTGGAGACACACATGAACACACAGACTCGCACACCCTCTCTGACTACACAGGCACTTTACACAGCTCACAACTGCACACCCCCACAGACAAAGCAGGGCCAGTCCTGCTGCATCTGATGTGTTTTTATCAGTCTAAAAAGCATGTTGTTGATATAAAGGTCAGACCAATCCACTGTTTCTCTCCACCTGCTGCTTTTAATAGAACCATTCTTCAACTTTAGAGTTTACCATAAAACTGCAGGAAATTAAAGCAATGTGGCTTCATGTAGATCCTTAAAATTAACCTTTTCAACTGCCATTAATAATACCACCAATAACTGACCCTGTGGTATTATTATCTGTAATTATTATGCAAAATTCCATTTGTGCCTGAATCCAACAGAATAGAACATTGTAATGTGTTTTGATGTGTGTGATTTCATACCAGGGGGAGAAATGCTTAGATCGTTGTTGTGGAAACACGCTAGTCAAAAAAATCAGAGTATCATTTCCTGTATTTGCTGGGGTATGTTTTTCTGCAGCATATCTGAGGCCACTGCGGTTTCAATCTGGTGTCTTTGATAGTGCTCATTTCATATTGCATCTTAAAAATAAAAGCAGGGCGCAGCAGAGTTTCAGAGTTTTAAGAACAGAATCCAACTCCCCTTCTGCATGACAGACAGGTATATTTATAGATAACTGTTTCATAATGCAAACTCTTGAATTCTACATGGATGGTTGTTTATTTGTTGGCATTCTCACGCTACTTCAAAACAGGTGAAATCATTCTGAACTTGGAAGCGAAATACAAATTAGATGGTGAGCAGTGTGCCTAACAAGTCTGGTTTATTAAAGTAAAGGTTTGCTGTCTGTGTTCACTTGCGGTAGGGTCACTAAACGTTTGCTATCAGAATTGTTTCGATTAAATTTAGCAAATATTTTAGGTAAAAGATAATGTTTACTTGAGGAAATTATTTTATGGCACAGGGAGTTTGTTTTCCAACAGATAACACTATCTTTATTTAGACATGGCAGTGAACAGATGACATTGACTTGAGGATATTATATTTTCTTCCATAGCCCGAAATTAAACTGGCCACCTGTTAGAGGGCATATGCTAACACTGCAGTCAACCAGGAGAGACTGAATGCTACAGACCCAGATACAGAAGAAGCTTAAAGTAATATTATGTACATCAGCTTGATTAATAATGCCCTCAGCTGACCTAAGCTCAGGTACAGAGTGTTGTCATGGGGCCCAGTATGTGTGTGTGTGTGTGTGTGTGCGCACGTCTCGTAAGGGTGAGCTTGGATTCCGCATTTACTCGTCTCCTGTGTGAAGACCCTTGGAAACTCTGTCACATGAGAGAGTAATATTTGGTTATTGAAAAGAATAGATACGTCAACTACCAGGAAACGGTGGGCTAAAATGTCACCGCAGGAAAGCTGAGTGATGATAGACTGAGAGAATGTCCAGTCTTATGTTTCAGCATGTGTTTTTATGGTTGATTAATATTTATACCAATTCTCCCGAGGTCATGCTGTAAATATAAGAAGCTGAAGAAGTATGTACGCATTTGAGTGCCAAGTGTAGACAGTCCCCACAGCGCCCTGATGATGGTGGTGGTTTTGGTAATGATGCTGTTTCTTTAAATAAACCAGGACAAGAAGACTTTCTAGAGCAACAAATTGATGACATAGAAGTCCTCTCAATCCCTTGATTCCTCTGTATACATGGATGCGTGGCTTTCATACGCGTCTGCATCGCGCGTGGACGACATTATGATTTTGAGTAGCTGTGTTCAGTTCTGACCTGTCCATATTGTCCAGTTTGGACTGTAGTCCAGCAGTTTTGTGTCCAAGTCCTGTGTTGCTTTATGGTTGCCAGCATTGTTCATGTTTATTCAGTATGGGATTGTTAACCTTCTAATGTCCTTCCACTTTACAGGGGAAACATGCAAACCACACCGAACACCTTCCGCCTGAAGGATTTGGTAAGATTTACTGTTCCTACTCAGATCTGTTGATTCTAGATTTAAGTATGAAGATTCAGAGATCGGAGGCTGTTATGAACTTTCAGCTGCTCAGCCGGTCTGTATTAATTAGTGAAGCAGTTGTAGAATACTTTTTTCATGAGTACAACTACAGTCCTGGTTCATATTCATCCTAAAACTGCAGAACATGGAGATGCAAACGTAGCCTGACCTCTCTATCCACAGATGCATTCTTTTCGGTTAATTAGGGATTTAAAACCAAGCAGCTGCATCCTGACAAAGCACCTCGTGGGAGGGGAACTGAAAACCATCAAATGTCCTCCCATTCAGATATTTGCTGTTACAAATTAGCCACTTTCTCTCCTTGCAGTTCAGCCCAGCCCTGCCATGTTGATGGGAAACCCTATCCGGGCTTTCACACCACCTTTGGGTGGGACACCTGCTGGCATGGGCAAATCTCCCAGTCCCGTTCAGAGGATAGATCCACACACAGGTGCCAGCATCCTGTATGTTCCAGCCGTGTATGGTGGAAACATGGTCATGTCCATGCCTCTGCCTGTAAGTTTTCTGCTTCTGCGATTCTGTTCAACAGTTTAATGGAGGATTAGACAATTCTAGACTTTGCTTAATATATACAAATATTTAGAAGGAAATAGTTTTTATTATGTACTTTTTTCTCTGGCTCCCATACGAACATTGACAAGTATTAAATGTCAGTATAAGAATATATTTTTTTTATACACTTAATTGATTATTTTTTCTCTAACAGCGTTTTATCAGTGGGTTCAGGTCTCCGTAACCATGTGTTTATGTGCTGTGACAGTCTATGTCCCCTGTCTTTCAGTTGCCTTGGCCAGGGTACCAGAACCGCTTTGCCGTGGATCCTCGGCTCATGAGCCACCCGGCAGCCATGGCCTACAACTTCAATCTGCTGCAGGCCCAAAATCGTGGCTCGCCAATCCCTTACAGTGGGGTTGCTCACCCCTCTCCTCTCGGAATGGGCCAACCCAGCCCTGACAAAGAGCTGCAGCCAGACCCCATCAGAAATGGTAGGACTTACATCAGGCTCCCAGCCAGAGCACTGAATTATTGAAATGTGATGTAGCCAGTCAGGCACACCTGTGTTGTGGAGCTGGTTTACAATTTTTGCTTTTGTAGGTAAATTTGAAGGATGCCCAAAGTCGGAACAGAACCGTCTCCAGACACCAGAAAGGAAGACCTCAGACATGAAGGATAAACAGGCAAGCTGCTGATACTTGATGCATTTAGAGCATGCAACCATCGTACCCACATTACTGACACTGCTGCTAATGGTTTTGGACTTACTGTTGATGTTTTTGATCCAGGGAGACACAAGTCAAGGCAGAAGTTTGGACTCACAGTCAGAAGGTCTGGTTGGATTTCCCAGTGCGCTTCTTCACCGAAAAGACCCCTCAGCTGTTCAAAGACAACTCAACTACCACCTCGCCCCCCCCAATCCTTCCTTTCCGCCACATCCGGGCAGCGGAAGAGCTTTCCCGCCGCTGTATCCAGTCTCCAGGCTTCCCTATCGCGTCAGCCAGCCTCAGCATCCAGGAATGCCTCAGCAGAGTCAGCAGCAGCAGCAGCAGCAGCTTAGCCCTGTTTACACTGGCGCTAGCCAGAATGCTTCTTTCTTCAGCGGCCCTATACCCCCTCACAGAGGGGTCCAATCACCAACTATGGACGGGGCAGAGTCTGCGGGGGTGGAGGAACTAAGCAACTCCATCCGGACTCCAATGGGTCAGGCAGGGGGCCTGGCACAGCATAACAGGGTCAATAGCTTTGCAGAAGATGGACAGGATGGAAGCTTGGGAGATAATCTGGGTCAGTAGATGCTTTTCTTCCTCACTGTTAAGGCAGAATAATTGTACATATTAACTGCTAAGCTGGAATGCGTTGTGCACGTCTGCCGTACGTGTAGTGAGTGGAAGAACACATAAGATCAGGATTGTTTTCCTCTTTGCTGTTGTTGAGTCGACACAGCACCAGGTAGGAGGCTTTATTCCTACGTAGAAGCAGGTAGAAGTTCCACCCAATTCTTTCCTGAAACGAGACCAATTAGCAGTTTGTCTTCTTTGGCCAAGCAGCAGCAGGTACTTACACAAAGTAGCTAATGAATGTAATTAACCTGTACTTCTCTTTTTAGTGCTCGCCTCTTTAACCGTGCTGTTTCTCTAAGCCAGGAGCAGCTTCGGTGATAATTATAATTATTTGAGATCTTGCCTTGCCAGGATGACTCAGTCAGTCGCTCTTCATCAGCTGGCTGACTGGAAAACTCCAGCTCAGCTTTCAGATGTAATTGTGTAGCATTTGAAACTGCAATTACTTATTCACCCTGGAACACACTCACAGCTTTCTAGCCAAATCCCAAGTAACCTGGCAACCGCTCTCTGCTCGAAACCATAGAAATGGTAAAGAAATGCTGCAAAACCAAAGTACATTAATGATTTAAGTCGCCCCGAGGGTGGTTGTAGCAAAGTGTTTGTGGGTTTTTTTTCAAGTTACGCTGCCTCAGCCTGTTGACTCGTGGAAACAGTTGAGCAAATATTGTGGTTGCCTTTCAGATCTCCAGGGGCCCTTGGCTCTGGAAGCACTGAGCCAGCAGCAGGCCGCCAGGCTAGGCCAGTGGGGGGAAATGTCTGGAACATTTCTCCAAGACAACATCGCGTTTCCCCTGCCTCAACAACTTGCCCACCTTGCCCAGCCCGGCATGGTTCGCTTTCCTCATCAGCTCCTGCGGGCTAATAGCTGGGGCCTCGGCGCCAGCATGGAGGATGAAGCAATCGTCTCTGCCTCGGCCGGGCCGCCTTTCACTAGGTGGGTTTGATTCAACGCGCCTCTCTCTGCCGATTTACAGGACACTTTCATGTTGTTTCTCGTTAACTGGAGATCAATATTTAAAGATCGATCTTTTTAGTAATTCATAAAAGCAATTTTCAACAAAACAAAAATGACCACGTTCAAAACTGGCCCAGCTAGACCAGCGAGAGGATGTCAGGGAAGTTTCAAAGAGAACTAGGTTCGTTCTTTGTGTTGTTTCCAAATTCTGAATCTAAAAGGCATTTTCATTGAGCAGGTATCCAGGACTCTTGCGAGAAATGCCCCAACATGAACAAGCTGAACACAGAGAGGCAGCAGAAATGCAGCCCCCACCTCAGTCTCGTCTCCTCCAGTACCGCCAGTCACAGCTGCACTCCTCAGTGGACCCCTCATCCTCCTTACCCACCACTTCTAATCACGGCGGGCCCTTTCCCTCAGGATCCTTCTCCCACGACACCGGCCGAGACGTCCTCAACAGCAACCATTTCAACAACCCAGTTCTCCGGCACACAGGAAACCACCTTTACAACACTGGTAGCTACCCACATCAGCCATCAGCCCACTCTTCCAGCCCCCCTCCCTCGCAGGTCAAATACCTTCTCCCAGAGGCCCGCTGGACTCAAGGTGGAGCGCCATCAGTGAGCCCACCGCAACAGAATCAGCTGCTGGGTAGCCAGAGTCACGGCCTTCCTTACGGACTGCCCATGGTGGCTCAGCAGAGCAGGCAGGAGCAGGTGCATCTGATGCAGCTTCACCAGCAGCAGCAGCAGCAGCAACAACAGCAACAGCAACAGCAGCAGCAGCAGCAGCAGCAACAGCAGCAGCAGCAGCAGCTGAATCAAGCTTCAGATGAGGAGTCCTACCACCCACTGTCCCCTAGAGCATCAGCAGCCACAGCCCTCCACAGTGTAGACGAGGTACGAGGTTATGCTCACCGACGGTGCCTCAAAGCAGCGTAGTTAGTTATTTAAATAGCATTTGTCTTATTTTTTCCTCTTCTGCTTTCGTCCTCGCTTCCCGGACAGTATGAACCCAGAGGCCCCGGTCGGCCTCTCTATCAGCGTCGGATCTCTTCCAGCTACCCAGACGAGTCCTGCCCCAGCACCCACAATGCCCTGCAGCCCCAGCCTTGCACGTCAGACCCCCAGGACCATCCCCACATACTGCAGCAGCAGCAGCAGCCGCAGCCGCCACCACCACCGCCGCCGCAGCAGCAGCAGCAGCAGCAGCAGCAGGCGGCACACGGCCCCTACAATTATCCCCTGCACGATCTCTGGCCCAGCAACGGCGGCGGCCCCGCTCCGTTCCAGAGCATTCCATGTAATGGCGCCGGTGCCCTCGCTCAGCAGAGGGACTTTCTGGGTAGGTGTCACCAAATGCCCGGTCTGCTCTTTCTGTCTTGCATAATAAGTGAAGTTTCTGCTTTCTGTGTGATCTTCTGGCAGCTTCCAAGGCTCTTCATCAGGCAGAGGAGCAGCTTAAAGCTGAGGCAACCGCAGCGCAACAAGCCCACACACACGCTCACAGCTCCCCTCAGCACCTCGGACAGTTCCCCCCGCTCCTGCCCAAAAACAAGCCGTTACGACCGGACGCTCCCCCTGACGCCAGTCAGGGGGCGGCAAATTTAAGCAAACCACCCACCATGTCTTATGCCAACGCCCTCCGTGCTCCACCCAAACCCAGAGCCGTTCGCCCAGAACAGGCAAAAAAGAACAGCGACCCCCTGTCCCTGCTACAAGAGCTGAGTATAGGTAGTTCAAATGGTAGCAATGGGTACTATTCCTATTTTAAATGAGTGTCCCTACCCCCGATATTATGTAAGTGGCAAAATATTAAAAAACAAAAAACAAAAAAAAAAAACAGCAAAATTTAAAAAAAAAAAAATCCTAAAAAAATGTTAAAAGTGCATTTACGGATTGTTTCTATCAGTAGGTTTGTTTTCTCAGTTCTCTTTCATTTTATCTTTTTATTTGTAACAGTCATCTTTTCTCCTGTTTCACATATCAGAAGAAAAAAAAAACATATTTACAGACTGCAGTACTGCTATATATACATACCTATTATGTATATATGAAGATATACCTATATTATCTACCCTTGTATATGTATGTAATGCTAAAAAAAA
>BJFM01001085.1:17620-28315 GCA_016586285.1 Arothron firmamentum | reverse complement strand
ACCAAATGAAGACAGGTGTGTTCCCCAGGTGGAGCTGCTCCCAGAAGGCTTCATAAGCCAGTCTCTCTGGCCGCTCCCGTGCGCTAAGACGTGCTGAAGGTCTTGTGTCAAAGTGTTGTCTGAAATAAGTCCTGCTTCTCTAACTTAGCCCTGAATGTGCGGCTTCGCTTCTCTTTTTATTATTTCCTCTTTGGAATGTGACAAATGTGCTTTCATTTCAATCTCTTTGGTTCCTTAATGCTGGTCTTAATGCTAAGCTAAGCTAACGTGCTCTCCGGGGTCAGAACTCCACCCGTCCCTGACCTCAGCATGACACGTTTATCATGCGCTCTTCTTTTGGTATCCAAGTGCCTTAACCCCGGCCTTAGCTCTGTCCCGTCCCCTGTGTGCGTCCTCTGTCTCAGCATCATCTAATCTGAATAATCATCTTCCTCATAAACTCTAACCTTACACATATCGCACTGTATGCAAGCGTGCGCACACATGCACGGCAGCCTCTCCCCGCAGTTCACACACACTTGCAGGCTCCGGTGTATGAACTGCCTGACCTGTTGAGAACCACCATTTGCAGAATGTCACTGGAGTCATTTATAATTCTGTATATACAGCATATTTTCTCCTCGCTATCAAACACAAGCTTGCAGGTGTGGCCAAAGCACCCAAAAGGTTATTGTGCATGTAATCCTGAACCACAGATACCCGTGGAGGCCTATATCCTCTGGATCTGTCAGAAACATGTTATTTTTCTCGATTATTCCCAGACTGAGGCTGAATCCTTTATGAGAGAGAGATATTTGGGAGTCATCCAGGTGCGTTTATCCAGCCCACGTTCGTCCCAAAGCACGGGGACGACAGACAGGGAAAGAAAACGCTAAGGCATTTATTTCCATTCCTGTCTGCTGTACCACACATTGCCAATGTTCATTTGTGTTTATTTTTATGTTTTTTTTTACGTTTTTGTTAAGATGATGTCCAGTCCCATGTTTATCTTGGAAATAAACTATTTGAATGGCTCACCAGGTCCCGTCACGCTGTTTTCAGTCTGCAGCCGGACGGAATCCAAACTCTGAGCCTGGTCTAAAAACTGCCCTGCCCGGTCTGCCGGGATCATATGAGTCGTGTCTCTCTGCCCGCGGCCTCCTGGCTGAGTGGACCCAGGAGTCTTATTGAATTAGTCAAATGAAGTCAGTCTGATCTCATGGGGCAGGTGACAGCTGAAGGTCGGCGCCACCAGAACAGCTCAAAGTCCAACAGGACAGACATCAACCTCAGGCTCAGTAAGTATGACTTTTTCTGCTTTTAAGTCACTTTACTGACACAGTTCACTTCCAGAACATCAGTAAGGTCTTCAAAGGTATTATCCAATAAGGATAATCAGTATTGTCCTGTAGAATGTTGCATTATTTGATTTTACTGGTGGACTAGACTGAATTAAGGCAAAAGTTTCTATAAAACCTTCATTTAATGTGTCCAGCACGAACCCTGAATGACCTGTTATATAACAGTGATTCTTGATATTCAGTAGTAAATATGTCAATTCTAATATTTCTATTTCTTTCTGCTGCATAACTCTGCATTTATTAAGCTAAAGCGTTCGGATGATGAGCTGAGAGGAAAGGCTGGAGAACCCGCTAATAGTTTGTGCACTAAAAGTCACAAGTCTCTGATCAAGTGCGCCCTCGGCGCCGGACGCACGAGGCTCGAGTCGGCGGAGGAAAAACAGGGGGGAGACGTGTGAGCGAGAGCGCTTCACCAGCTAATGTCACAGATGCCTCCCGCTGCTGCCGTCATAGCACATCCATCCCAAAATAACGCTTTGGGCTGCGAGCGCACGAGGCCGACTCCGCCGAGTCCCGAGCGCGGCGTTGCTGCAGAAACCAGGCGAGGAGCACAGATTAGCATTGCTAATCAACGCTACACTGGACACTGTGCTCATGACGAGCGGCTCAGCTCGGACCGGTGGCAGACGGCCTTTCAGGATGGTCGCGGCTAACATGCCGCCCCATGCCGCGCATGCTCAGGCCCTTTTGGGTCGCTTTGAAGACAATGGCTTCAGTTTAAGGACAGAAATAACACGTCAACAAGCCCTCGGGCTTGAAATAGCCAAAGCGTCACATGACTGGCGGCTGAGGCGGCCTGACTGTCTTTCACCTGTCTGGGGGCAAACTGGACGAACCTGGTGGTGCAGCAGCGGCGCGGCGCTCTCGTCTGTTTGGGATCTAAAAATACCGCGCAGCAGGCCGGCGTTGATCTGATTCCCACCTGTTGGAACCTCTGCTCCACCATCCATCATGTCAGCCGTCACACTACCAGCCAAACAGAACAGCCCTTCCTCCTCTTCCTCCTCTTCCTCCTGGATCGGGCTGTAACCAAAACAACCATCAACGGGCAGACGGGGGGCAACGTTGCATAAACGAGCCTCGTGGGATGGTAATTGGCAGTGCGTGATGTGTCCCTGAGCGCCGATCTTTGCTTTGGGCGGATATTTTAAGGCTTGATGTGCACGGCAGCGTGAACGGATCACATTTTATGATTATGTGATTATGTGACCTTGGCACCCGGCAGCTGACCTCTTATCTCACTTATCTTGTTTCTTTTTTGGCCTCCTGACTCACCCACGGCCCTCATACCACGTGTAAATATAGCCCCCCCCCGCATTCCTTTCTGACAGAATAGAGGGAGATAGACAGACCCCAGCTGGGGGGAGGGAGGGGGGGTTGAGCCGTATAGGAGAATATACAGAAACAGAGAAATATGCAGGATGGAAACGGTCCAGAATGGCTGTTGTGTTGTGTGTGTGTGGGGGGGGGGTGTTGTGACTGCACTGATGTCAGTTTCTCTTTCTCCGGTGCGGAGACAGACCCACAGCCATGGGCCAGATGCTGGAGAAGCTGCCGGGCCAGGATGGAGAACCGTCTGAGGACTCGCACCGGCGACCTGCAGGTCCAGACGCGATGGAGGTGGCAGGACAGGAGGAGAGGCGGGACCAGGACCGCAGCAGCTGGGGGGGGCTTGATGTGGGGCTCACCCGGCACACGCAGGACACCCAAATTGGGCAGCCAATCGGGTCTCTGGGTCAGCAGGATCAGGCCAGAGGAGAGCGAAGGGGCGGAGCCAGGCAGAGCTGGAGTTTTGCACGGACGGCAGGAGAGTTAAAAACTTTCCTGAGCCTCAGAGAAAGAAGACAAAATTCAAATCATAGTCAAAACTCCAGGAGCAAGGCTGTGGCCTGTCCTGGGACTGCAGCCATGGACGGGCAGAGGACCGGGAGCGGACCTGAGAGCGCCGGGGGAAAGTTTGGCGCTGATGCTCAGGCCGGGAGTCCAACAGCTTCCTGCGAACTCGCTAATGAGGACGGCTTCATTGTGCCCCATGAGGACCCGGCTGACGGGGGAAATAACATCACGTTTGGCAACGGGACACCAGCAACAGTGGCGGAACGCGATGCCCCTCGCGAGAGGGGCAGAAGAGAATCCGAGGCGGTTTCGGTGGCTGCGGACGGCGCGGAAGCAGATAAGAGCCCGGGCGCGGCCTGCTTTGAAAGGGAAATGGCTCAACGGTTGGCTGAAGTGACAGGCGGCAGGTGTCGGCTAACAGCAGCCAGTAAGGCTGGAGCTGCCCACACGGAGACAAGCGGGGCAGCAGAGGAGCGAGGCAGGAAAGAGCTGGAAGAGAGACGAGCTCCCGGAGCCCACGGATCAGTACGGCCGGCGGAGAGCGCCGGGCGGACGGCTGCTGGGGAGTCTGGGGGGGGTGGAGAAGGAGGCCTTCGGAGCAGGTTTGCTGGAGAAGTGTCCAGGAGAGCTAAAGCAGGCATGGCGGCCGGGCCCGAGGAGAGCCCGGGGTTGAGGGGAGCTGCTGCCCCTCAGCCGCAAACGCTCCTCAGCGCTGATGCCCTCTCGGTTCCTTTAGAAGAGGCGGATGCACCCCCCTGCCCTCCGCTGGTGGGGGGTGAAGGCGCGGACGAGAGCAGGCGGACCGCTAGTTCAAAGAGGGAGCCCGAGCCCGTCTGCTCCACCGCCGTGGTTGCCCCGCCGCCGCTCACCTGTCGGCTGCCTGACAGGGACGGCTCACCTGCCCCGGGCGACCCGTCTGTGCCCAGAGCGAAGGGCCCGCCGCCGCCCGTGCCCAAGAAACCCAAAAACCCCTTTATAAAGCTCAAAACTGCCCAGCTGACCCAAGCGCAGCGGGGGGGCAAGGACGAGGAGAGGATCAAGAGGAGACACACCTTCCATTTCAACAAAGGCGCGCCCTGGATCACCGCCAAGAACCAGGACATGTGCTCGCACTGGGACGAAAGGGGCGCCTGCGTGGCCCCCACCGGCAGGCGGCCGCTGTCGGTGGACCTCAGCCCCTGGGAACAAGGTTGCCTTGACGATCGGCACGGCAGCGTCATCGACTTTGACTACTGTGAGCGCATAGAACAGTTGTCCCCGGATGAAGACCTGCAGAACCTGGACATGCTGCAGAGGAGCGTCTTTCTGGAGAGACGCTCCAGGTTCAGGAGCGCCCCCCCGCCTCTGAGTCCGCCCTTCACAGCCAAAGAGCCTGAGCGTGCACCTCAAGCTGCGCCCGACAACGACTTCAGCCCCGCGCACCAGCTGGAGGTCAGGTCAGAGGTCAGCAGACACAGGAGACACTCAAGTGGCGGTGGAGGTGGGGGCGAGGTGGACTCGTTCAAGCCCGTGGCGGAGATCATCAAAGCCGCCAACCAAATGCAGAAACATCAAAGCCGGCTGAGAGCGGATGGGGCCAAAGCGCAGCTTCAGCTGGGAGAGCAGAGTCCCAGCGTGAAGGTGTCCCAGATGAAGAACGCCTTCGACGCCCCAAAGAAGAGCCAAGAGAGGCCAGCAGAGATGCAGCCGTCCCCAAAGAGAGGTAAGAAGCCACTAGAGAGCCACTCTCTCTGCAGCTGCAACCTGTCCCGAGTCGCCTGGAGCCTGTTGATTTATCGATTCCCTTGAAAGTTGAGGTTTAACGCTAATAAAAACCAAATGATGGACTTGACAGCCCTGGAAGAAAAACACGGTTGAATAACACAGAGCGGTTATTTCCAGAGCGCACAAGAGGATCTATTAAAGCCATTAAAAAATAAAAAAAAAAAGCATTTTGTATCTCTCAGGACACTCAAAGGGGGACGTTTGGCTGAATTCTGAAGGGATGGAGAACCGTCTGAGGAGCTCCTGTGGTAGAAAAGATGCCGCCCTGCAGCTCAAGCGCATTTTTTTTTTTAACACAATAAAAGCAACCGCGGCGCGTCTGCTTTGCAAGAGCCGAGCAGGACGTAGACACCCATCTCCCCCCGCAGACCCCCATCCCCATTCACAGACACGGCCCCCGTCAGATCAGGCGTCGCTTCTGCGCATGTGCCGTAGCCGCTCGCCATCGAGTTTAAGAACGATGAGAGCAGACGGTCACTAGTCTCCCGCAGGTGAAAGCGGACAGGGGATGCTCTGCACGGCAGCTGGCGCCCTTAGATTGCACTAGAAAACAAAACAAAAACAAAAAAACTGGCTCCAGGGCACATCTCTGCACCCGGGATCGGACAGTGAAACCCAGCGTCTCATCCGTTCTTTTGTGGGAGACAAGGGGACAGCACAGAGCACCATCCGGCAGGATCAGGGCGCGCCTGAACCACCACATTCATGTGTTGTGACTGATTAACCCCCGTGCTTAAGAAAATCTTGCATAGGTTTAGGAGGTAAGGGCGCTCTGGGTGCATGTTTGCATGGGGGATTTTGCATGCGATTCGCCCGCGCAGCATCCGTTTAGCTCGCTGGATGGCTCAGAATGGGAGCAGCCTAAACCCATGGGTGGAAATATCTGCACTTGCGTCAGCTGGCGGTGGTCCACCGCAGCTAAGCCTAGCCGCTAGGCTAAGGTGCTAGCTTGATTCATCTGTAGTTTTTTTTGGGGGGGGGGGGGCGAAACGATTAAAGGGGACCAAACCGGGTCTGTCGTGCCCAAGTTAAACATATTTACGAGCCTGGGTGGGTTTTTGCTTTGTTATGATGTGTGAAGTACAGCTGCTGTGGTGATATTTTAGAGCAAACGTGGATAAACGCCCCCCACCCTCTGGAGCCTCCTTATTTTCGGTGCACCGCTATCTTCGGTATGTCTGCCGCTGTTTCACGGGACCAGCCCCGGCTCATCAGCGCAGCACGGCGACCTTCATTTCCCTCACACATGCTATGGCTCATTGTGAATTATTAAATTGCAATCTTCAGTGACAGCTCACATCTGGCCGCTATTTATTTATTTAATTAATTTAAAATCAAATTGTGCCTCTATCGCCCATCCCCTTGGTTAGCAAGCGCCGCTAACTAGCTAAATCTTTCCTAGACAACGTTTAAGAGTCTTAAAAATAGCTGAGTTGCTGGTTTGAAACCGCAGCCGGCTTTTATTCCTGCTGGTTAACCTGGTCTTTCAGCTCGATCGGATGAAGTAAATGACGAACAGTTGGCGCTAGCGGCAGCTAACGTTAGCCGGCGACCATTGTTCAGCCTTATTGTGCAGCTGTTTTCAACCTTTCATATTTAGCATAAACATGAATGTAGCATGCTGATGAGCCCTGCTGGGGGGCAGAGCTGGCATTTTCGTTGGCACCATTTTACAGTGCGTTTTCCAGAGAGGCACGCTGCTGGTGCATTTTTTTTTTTTTTTTACCAAAATAATCATTTGGATTTCGAGAACCGGTCTGGTGGTCGCACCGTCCCATCTGTGCTGCAACAAGGCCGAGAAATGACCAGCCACCATCATGAATCACGACCCTCCTGCTATGTGTTGAGTGGGGATCGTGGTGTGGGGCACAGTGGGCTTTGCTGAAGCCTGCAGGGGATGAAGAAGCCTCTTTTTTGAAATGCTTGCTCGGATTTAGGCTCGCTGCCTGGCCAGAGCAGCTCTGCAGACCGAGGGAACACGCTGTTCTGGTCAGTCCTGCAGCAATGGCATGTTTGATGGAATGGATCAGCCATGCAGGGCGAGTTCTGGGCTCCTCTGGACCGCCATGGTGTCCACTGATCCACATTCAATCGAGATGCTTCGATCATTAACATCATATCTAAACAGGCCATGTTCTTTCAGGGTCAAAATGAGGAGAATTAGTCTGTCCACGCCCACGCAGTCCTGGAATTGATGGGTGATAAGTTAGTGTGTTGGTGCTCAAAGCATATTGAAAGTTAAAAATAAAAGAAGCTAAAATTCGCATAAATGTCTGAAACACAAAATCCACTTTCAAATATCATCAGTGTGGGATCATTTTGAGCGTTGCTCCGACTGTTGAAGCAGGTGTAGCGACACTGTCTTTGGAAAAGTGGAGAAAATCCTGCTTTCTATGGAAATCCCCACTCTTGTCTTAAACTATTGACTAACTGCCTCCCTCATCACACCTTAAATCTAGGTATTTTCTGCATAAGTAACTCTTAAACTCTCTCGGTGGGTGGACTCTCTTCTGAATTGTCTGCGAAATAGCTGATTTCCGAATAGCCTGAACGCTTGCAGCGGAATTTTATCACTGAAACAGAATGTGGAAGGAGGAAAAAAAACAAAAAGAGGGGCGAACGTGCTTGGAGCCGCGCAGTCACCACGCGATTATTCAGCGTTGGCTCGAGAGTTGAGATCATTTCCAGCATCCCAGAGCCGCGGCAGGCGCCCAGATGATGTTATTAAAACGAGAAGGACGGCATCAATCTAGACCGAAGGATGCAGGAGCAGCTTCTTTCCCTCACAGAATAGCAAATCTGGAAGATTATTGAGCCCGTAAATGAAATAAACGCGGTGTTTCCTCACTTTTCCCCAGACTAACGTGTCCTGTCAAACGTGTCCCTCGCAGATATGATGCGGCGAGTCGTGCGACAGAGCAAGTTCCGTCACGTTTTCGGCCAGGCGGTGAGAAACGACCAGTGCTACGATGACATCCGCGTGTCCAGGGTCACGTGGGACAGCTCCTTCTGCGCCGTCAACCCCAAATTCGTTGCCATCATCATCGACGCCAGCGGTGGGGGGGCCTTCATTGTCCTGCCCTTACAAAAGGTGAGCGACCTTCTGCTCCACCTCCCAACAGGTCTCGGGAGGCGTAGGACACGTCTGTGGGGTGGAAACCAGAGAAGAGTGGTATTTAAATCTGTCTCAGTGGTGAATTGTGGGTTGAGTGGAACCTAGCATGTGGGAGTCTCATTAGCATGTTTCATTTTTGTAACTGGGGACATTATTGGCCCGCTCTGCTGCACACACACCTGCGTTCTGTCCCACAGACGGGCCGTATAGACAAGGCCTACCCAACGGTATGTGGTCACACTGGCCCGGTGCTGGACATCGACTGGTGTCCTCATAACGACCAGGTGATCGCCAGCGGCTCGGAGGACTGCAACGTCATGGTGAGGACGGGCTTCGTCTCTGCGGGGGCTCATTCTCGCCTTTGCTGAGGGGGGTCGATGGCGTCCCTCACCTGGGCTTTAAGTTTGTCCTCTCTGATCCAGGTTTGGCAGATCCCTGAGAACGGACTGGAGACCCCCCTGTCGGAGCCTGTGGTCGTGTTAGAGGGCCACTCCAAGAGGGTGGGCATCGTGTCCTGGCATCCCACCGCTCGCAACGTCCTCCTCAGCGCAGGTAACCCTCGGCTGATGCTCACTCAACCCGATTGTCCCCCCCCCCCCGCCCCTGTTTGTCCACAGTGGACAGCTGGGCTCCAAATGTGACCTCTCGAGGAGGGGGTTTCTGTCCTGCTGCTTTGTGTGCTGCTTAAAATAAACTTGGACGTAGATGTGCGTGTCAGGCTCTGCTGCGCGTGTCCATTTTAGGCTGCGACAACCAGATCATCATTTGGAACGTGGGCACGGGCGAGGCCATGATCAACCTGGAGGACATGCACCCCGACGTTATCTTTAGTGTCAGCTGGAGCCGCAATGGCAGCCTCCTCTGCACCGCCTGCAAGGACAAGAAGGTCCGCGTCATCGACCCCCGCAAACAGAAGATGGTGGCGGTACGTGGGGGCGGGGCGGGGCGGGGGATTTGGAGCCGGGATGCTTCGCATGCGGCGAAATCCTTCCCAGAATCAGCCGGCCAAACGGGCGGTCTGACACGTGTGTTTCTGTTTTCAGGAGAAGGACAAAGCTCACGAGGGAGCGCGGCCGATGAGGGCCATCTTCCTAGCGGACGGAAACATCTTCACCACTGGATTCAGCCGCATGAGCGAGCGCCAGCTCGCCTTGTGGAAAACCGTGCGTCACCTGAGAGCCCCGACGATGGCCGAGGCTCGTCGTCGTTAGCTTGCGGTGCACTTAGCACCCCAGCTCATACTGCGTTGTGTCTCTCCAGGACAACATGGACGAACCGATATGTGTTCAAGAGATGGACTCCAGTAACGGGATCCTGCTGCCCTTCTACGACCCCGACACCAACATAGTGTACCTGTGCGGGAAGGTGAGCTGCTTCCTCGCCGGCTCTCTTGACCTCTGGGTGACTCTGATTCAGCGTTTTTGACGCGTAACCGTGCGTCTGCAGGGCGACAGCAGCATTCGCTACTTCGAGATCACAGATGAGGCTCCCTTTGTTCACTACCTCAACACCTTTTCCACCAAGGAGCCCCAGAGAGGCATGGGATACATGCCCAAACGAGGCCTGGACGTCAACAAGTGCGAAATCGCGAGGTACTGCCCGCTTTATGGGTTCATTTTGATTTTTCGTGGACTGTTGAGAGAATTTGTCCAATCGCCTTCTGTTCAGGTTTTACAAACTACACGAGAGGAAATGCGAGCCGATCATCATGACGGTCCCACGGAAGGTATGTTTGCCTGTCCCGAATCTGCAGATCTGGTCCAGCGCTCTCCACCGTCCTCACCGTGTCCCGTCTGTGCTCCCCAGTCCGACCTGTTCCAGGACGACCTGTATCCCGACACGGCCGGCCCTGATCCCGCTCTGGAGGCGGAGGAGTGGTTCGCCGGGAAGAACGGGGGCCCCATCCTGATCTCTCTCAAAGACGGCTACGTCTCCACCAAGAATCGGGACCTGAAGGTGGTCAAGACGAACGTTCTGGAGACCAAACCGGCCACAAAAGCAGAAAGTGCCCCGACGGTCCCGAAACACGCCTCTCCGCAGCCCTCGGCGGTGAGTAGGAGCTCCCCTCTGGTCTGCAGAAAGAAAAAAATGCTCGCGCACACACTTTCTGCTGGTTGTTATGACTGTGGTGTTCTGACTGGAACAAGTTAGCAAAGTTATAGATCAGCACATAGTTTCACGTTTGGGTCACAGCTCGGTGGGACATTTAGGGAAACTGTTGCGAAATTTGATTTGTTTAAAGTTTTTTCCCGATTTTTCACGGAAAGTCTTCAACGGTCTCTTCAGCCTCAGGTTTAAGGCAGAAAAGAGAGTGTCGCTAACCTCCTCTTGCTCTGCCTGACCAGAAAATGGAGGACAAACTGGAAGAGGTGCTCCGAGAGTTCAAGTCGCTCAGGGACCGCGTCATCCTCCAAGACCGCCGAATCGCCAGACTGGAAGAGCAGGTGGCCAAGGTGGCCCTGTAAACGCCGGGGCCAAGTTCTCAAAAAGAAAAAAACAAAAAAAAAAACAAAGTCGGCTTCATTTCGATCGGTGTCGCCCTGGCTGTGAGACCAGGCCAACATTCCAGAATAAACTTTTTATTTTTAGTTCCGCATCAAAGTTCACTCTTTATCCTGACACGAAAAGGAAAAAAAAAAA
>BJFM01001085.1:1247-13765 GCA_016586285.1 Arothron firmamentum | reverse complement strand
GTGTGGGGGGGGGGGGGCGACGACTGCTTGTCTTGGCAACAATAAAAAAAACACTTGCGTATGTTGTTGTCGTTGGGTTAAATGAGTCACGAATGAAGGATGTCTTCATCTGAACCACAAAAGTATTTCTACATTTCTGATTCAACCTCTGGTTTGACTTCCATTGATTCGTCCTTCTGACCTTTACGGTGAAATAAAGATGACGTTTCCTTAAATGTGTGATTTAAAAATCTGTAATAGCCAGGTAGAAGAGCTCCAGAAGGAAAACGGTTAACGCGAGATAACTTTACAAAGGGCTTTTCTTCTCTCTCTCGGCTGGAGTTCATCTTCACTTCCCTTCCTGCGGAAGGAAAACTGAATTAGTGCTACAAAGCTGCGTTTTTTTTTCCCCTTCTTCCTCTCCTCTCACGTTGAGAACCCGGCGACGATCATCGGGGGTCGGGTCGAACGTAAAAGTGCAGGATGGAGGAGCTCTTCTCCTGCCCCAGATGTCCATATAAAGCTTCGCTCCCGTCGCGACTGATCACAAACGCAGCAGAGCTGCCAGAAAAGCATTCGCGGACGCGCTGTCACGGCCATTAACGTGCTCACAAGCCACTCTGCGTCCTGGCTCTGAAGGCCTGTTTGGTCGGCACAGGAAGCGTTAACCTCTTCCTGCGCAGACTGACCTCTGACCCTCCGGCCTGCTGTGAGAGTCTGAGGTTGCAGGAAGAGCTGGACTGTCAATCAAACACTGTCCGCCATGTTTTTTGTTGTGTTTTTTTTCTTACATTTATTTGGAGCGCAGGAGAGTGTGAGGAGAGGTCCCTGCCCCCACACCAGCATTATGAACTCCTACCTAACAAGAACAATCTGTGTGCAGACCAGAGAGATCCCAGACCCCTCTGCAGCTGGAGGGGGAGGAGAGCCGAGCAGAGGCAGAAGGAGGGATCTGGCTTCATGGTTAACAAAATCTCTCTTTTTTTTTTTTTCTCTCCTGCTCTGTTCAGACAAAACTCAGGCTTGAAACCTGAACCGACAGCAGTGGCGTGGCTCAGCGGGCTCTTGCCCCTCTTTGCTTGACTCCCCTCACTTCACTTTTTCCAGCCTGCATCCAGTCCTCCTCCTCCTCCTGAGGCCATTCCACAGCAGACGGCACCGGATGGTGAGCGAAATGTTTGGCGGTCAAGGGTGTTTTTGTCACTACAGAGCGCAGTGTGCCGTTAATCTTACATTTGAGTGACTGGTTTTTAGTGTAGAATGCATTTCTGGCAGCAATCATGTTTGTCTGACTTCAGCCTGGGTGTAAATTATCACAGATCACCCTCAAAAACAAAAAACAAGCGTCTACAGTCTCAGTAAATGGCGTCATAACAATCAACTTTCATTGCTGTTTTTCTATTACTGGTACTTGGCCTTGGCTGTGTGTGTGTGTGTGTGCACGCACATGGCTGCCGTTTGTACGCATGTTGAATGTGTGTGATTGCAGTGGCATGTGTGACCCACCGTCTCGGGGGTTCGTTATGACCCCTCCCCCCTTTTAGCTTGATTAGACTAGAGTTTAGTGTGGCCTTGCATGCGCGGTTTCAGGCTCGCCTTACAAATAAAACAGAACAGTCCCATAATACGCAGACCTTTTGGTGACTTTCGCTGTTTTTTTACAGATCCTGAGAGGAAAAGATGCCCCCGACAGCCCGTCATGTGATTGGACTGTGCGCTCTGCTTTGCAGCAGCATCTCAGCCACACCTTTATATTTTAACACCTTTCTAGAAGGAAGTTCAGGTTGGGAAGAACTCAGCAACGTCACTGACATTCAAAACAGCAGCTTGTCCTTGGTCTACCAAACCACGCCATCTGCTCCCGCTCATGTGGAAACTGACTTTTTGAGCAAAACCGTAAGCTTTCTGGAGGAGAACATGCTGCTCATCATCGTTTCAAGCGTTCTCATCCTCCTGCTCTTCCTCGTCGTATGTGGGGCCGCTTTCATGAGCTGCAGACACAAAGTGAACGCGTACTACCCCTCCTCATTCCCCTCCAAAATGTACGTGGACGGCAGGGACAAGACCGGAGGGGCCAGACCCTTTCATGAAGTGCCAGAGAAACCAACACCTGAGCAGCAGCCGGAAGCAGTGGACTTTCACAAGCAGCTCCAGGCAGATATTATGAGGGCGGCCAGAAGCCTGCGCACGCCAAATAAAGCCGCTGATGCTGCAGAGGCAGCTGGAAGCAGCCAGAACGCAGCAGAGGACAGTTCCCAGCCAGAACAGAGCTTCCTGGAGCAGCAGAGAGCAGATCAGCCCGCTGAGGCGGAGGCAGAGAGCCCTGAGATCACTCCTCCACAGCTTCCTCACCCACAGCAGCATGAGGATGAGGATGATTCCCAGAAGAGTGTGTCCAGCCGGACTCTCCGACCTTCCTCTCTTCACCTTCACAACGATTCTGCGACACTGCAGCTGATCGCAGGAGAGAAAACTGCCTTCTGAACACACGAGAAGCTCTTCCATGAAATATTTTCAAGAATGCAAGAGTAAAGATAATAATCTAGATCATTTTCACCTTCTGGTCCAGACTCTTGTATTAAAAAACATCTGTAAATTTAAGATGAATAAAGTAAGGAAAACCTTCCGATAAACTTTGCCTTATTAAAACACATTTTCCCCAACAAACAGGTCCTGCTTGGGGGAATGATTAATCCCTGAGTTTTAACCAGCGAAGACTGAATCCTTGAGAAAATACTCAAAACAAAATATCAGTCAAGATAACTTTATTTCAGATTGATCAGGAAAGTGAGGGAAAAACCCCTACATTTAACCATAAATCAGATTTTGAACCTTTTGTGTGTTAATACCACGCTGCTAACTTGTATATCCAGGAGCAGATGTCAAACAGCTGTCAGGGTCATCCGTGTGTCAAATCGTTCACAACACTTGGAAAATAAGAGGACACTCTGATAAACTAAGGTTTATCTTTACCCCGACAAGCCACACGGGACATAAATTGTGCGTTTACGTGACAGGCTAAAAGGAGTAACATACTGGAACAACACTGGTGCATGGAATAAACTCTAAGTGCATTATACAGAATGCAGGAAGAGGAAGTGCTTGTGGTTGTCTAGCAGGGCTGTTTAATTGCTGGATAGGACTGCCTCCTGCTGGACATCCTGTTGCTTCAGCTGATAGTCAGCCAGGGCAGCCTTGATGGCGTCCTCTGCAAGCACTGAAGGAAAAAAAAGTGTTTTTATTAAAAGGTGTAGAGGTAAAAAAAAAAGGAGGAGTGTAAAAGAAATAACAGAAAACTTACTGGAGCAGTGAAGCTTAACTGGTGGAAGACAGAGCTCTTTGGCAATGTCAGTGTTCTTTATCATCAAAGCTTCATCCACCTGAAAGGAGAAAGAACACACTGTTGCTCAAGTAACAGAAGCAAAGACCTTAAACTGGACCTTTCTGACAAACAACATCTAACAGACCGGATTATATGGTCTCTAATGGCTGCACTCACAGATTTGCCCTTGATCCACTCAGTAGCCAGGGAGCTGGAAGCAATGGCAGAGCCACAGCCAAAGGTTTTGAACCGCGCATCCACTATCTTCCCCTGGTCATCCACTTGAATCTGTCCAAAAATATTTTTTAAAACTTTAATTCTTCAGGTTTTGTTTTGTTTTGTTTTTTTTCTAAAAGTAATGTAATGTGTAGTATAGTTTTATAAGTAGGCCAAAGGTACCTGCAGTTTCATGACATCTCCACAGGCTGGAGCACCCACCAGTCCTGTCCCCACATTCCTGGATTGTTTGTCCAAGGTACCAACATTTTTTGGATTCTCATAGTGATCCACCACCTTTGTGTAAAAACAGACAGCAATTATTCTTACCTTTTTTATCCCTAAAATTATTTCAGCATGGTTACACGTAACAGAGCAAAGAACAGTCACACAGTGGAGAATCCTTGTACATTTAGAATTTCCCAAAACCTTGTTTATCAGCGTTATACAATGGAAGCTTTTGGCTATTGTGTAAGCCACACTAGAATAAACTGATTAGGACTGGATTTCATTGTCAGCTACGTCAACCACAGCATCCTGTCTCCTCCCCTGCTGCTGAGTCACTCTGATCAGAGTATTTGGACCAGAATGATGTGGACGGGTTGAGGATGCTTAAATTTACAAAAATAAAAAACAAACAATTGCATATAGTTTGACATTTCAATAAAAGATCTTACATTACTTCAAACACCCCTTAAAACTCATTAATCGGATGTCATTTCATCAGCCAATTGAAGCACAGACACTGGAGATTAGTGACGTTATTTTAATCTTAATTGTATCTGACTACCAGTAAACATTTAAAAGTAATTATAGTATTGATCGAGTAGTCTAGTGTCCGTCATTAAATATTTATGACAGGTTTTTACGCTATATGCAAACAAGCCATGCATCTTTCAATATACTTGCTGTCAACTCTTATTTCTTGCTAATATAAGTCTTTTTTTTTAGTAGCCAAGATATAGTATATCATCAAGAGACTAATTAAGAAATTATCACACTTTAGAAGGCTCAAAATACTGCAAAAGTTCACCATCACAGCCAGCTGCTGTGACGCATAACAACAATAGAAAGACCTGCGTTAACAGTTTAAATTGTGTTTTACCTTCTTGTGGTAGCAACACTGGGTGAAAAACTCTGGAGCTGAGATCGTCCTGGTGAGGAAGGCTAGAGAGCCACGACACTTGTTCACCACCATACCAGCCATGATCGCATTTCGCAGACCGGAGAATGGCGCAGTTTAAAAACAGAGAATCACGTGACCAGTGTGGCCGACTCTTCAATAAGAAAGGATGCTATTGGCTGTTCAAAAAGTCGCAGCAACTCGTGGAATGACGCCACCACTTACAGTCACATAACCTCATAAAAGTTGCCAAGATGATTGAAAAGTCGCCAAATTGCGCTTCCACGGACTTTTAAGAATGTTGTTCTGTTCTGTCTCTTTTTTAAAAATAAAAAAGAATCTTGCAGAATTAAGACAAAGGGCCACACAGCAGTGGTTCAGACCAAACACTGCAATAGAGCTGAAGATGTACACATCCGCTATGAACTGATAAAGATGAGCACAGAAAGTGTGGAGAATCACACTATTGTAGTCGTTTTAAGGTCTACTATACTGCATCTGCTTGTTTTTGGGAAAAGGGAGGTTCCCACCTTAGGGTAAAAGCTCAGCGCTGGTTGTGCCCAGACTGTGCTATTTGCATTTGCTGTGCATTTGTCTCGTCCACTTTAAATTTGGTCTGCCTTTGTATTCAGATGTATCCTGACTATAACTGTTATTGAAGAAATTGACCAGACATGGTCCAACCTGACTTAAACATCCTTCCCACTTTACATAGTTCCTGATCATTGCACTAACAACACCCCCAGGAAGCCAAAATGAGAAGTAAGTTTCCAGTTGCAAAAGAGGCGGTGAGGTGAATTGCTATCGAAGCACAATGTAAGTACTGTTAATTCAATAATATAGTGAAAAGGTGATTTAAAAAACCTCATTTGTATTTTATGTTTATTTATAGAAAGCTCCCTGTGGTTGACATTTCAGGAGCAGCATGGATTTGGATTACGTTGAATACGGCGATTATAATCCAGACAATGAAACTGAAAACCAGACCTCCTTAGATGAAATGCTGAATTTCAGCCATTTTCACGTCTCTTTCAATTATTTACTGGTGGCGATCAATATTGCCATATCAGTTATTGGCCTCGGAGGAAATTCCCTGGTGATATGGATCTGTGGATGCAAAATGAAAAGAACTGTCACCACCACCTGGTACATCAGCCTGGCTGTTTCAGATCTTCTGTTCTGTGCATTGTTGCCTCTGGAGGTTTATTACAGTATCACCTCACATTGGCCTTTTGGGCAAGTCTTGTGCAAGCTCACCTCCTCTGCCCTGTTCCTCAACATGTACAGCAGTGTTTTTCTGTTGGTTCTGATCAGCATGGACCGCTGTTTAATGGTTTTCTTCCCAGTGTGGTCACACAACCACCGGACAATTTCCAAAGCATTTGGATTTGTGGTCCTCGTCTGGGTGTTATCTGCACTTCTGACATTTCCTTCAATGATTTTCAGACAAGTCACAACCCACAGAGCCACCACAAAGTGCCACACAAATTACTCCAGCCATTCTACACACGTGGCAGTGTTACTGGTTCGATTTACCTGCGGATTTTTAATCCCTTTCCTGATCATTGTGTGTTGTTGCTCATTATTTGCTGGGAAACTGAAGAGTTTGACCGTCAAGTCATCAAAGCCTTACAAAGTTATCGCAGCTCTGATTTTGTCGTTTTTCTTGTGCTGGGTCCCTTACCATACCTTTGTTCTTTTAGAGTTAGATTTAAAGAACAATAGCATTGAATTAATCCAAACTGGGCTAAAGGTGGGAGGCACACTGGCTGCAGCAAACAGCTTCATATCCCCATTTCTTTATGTCTCTGTTGGCAATGCCTTTAAACAAATGCTAAAACCTTCTTGGACATTAAGGATGGAGGAGGCAGCAGGAGAGGATTTTCGCACAGAAGGTCAGAACAATTCAAGATCTATGAGTCAACTGAAGTTAAATCAGGTTGTTCAAAAACCATGACAGGAATATTACTGTTATTTTTAATTTTTCAATTTTGTAAATTACACATAGATGACATGTGCTAAAATTATGGTATTTGATTCGTTACTGATTTGTGTTCATGTTAACAACCGATGTGAACTGATCAAAACCTGAACGTTTTGGGAAAATAAATGAATCCAACACAAAATGTGTTAATGTATGTTGTGTCAAACCCAAAATTCATTGAGCGCAGTCGCAAGACGCAGTCCAGACCTGCAGAGGGCAACTACACGCAAAAAAGGATACTGAGCAATTTTGCAAGGTCATACAAATTAAAGGAGCAGATTGATCGGACCGATCAAAACCAAGATCAAAGAATCAAAGAAGCTTTGATGTTTTAATAATTGAAGGGCAAGGAAGTTTGATGTAAGGCAACACACTGTGTTACAACTATATAGCATTAGGTTATGCCTGCCCACTCAAAACACCACGGCTCCTGATCACTCAGAAGACGCAACTGGTAGAAAACTTAAATTTGGATGATGAGTTAAGATTAGATTTTCTGTCGGTTGTATTATCTATTCTAATATTTGCAGTATAAAGTATGTATGCAATTCAATCAGTACATGTATGATCTGTTTACCTTGAAGGTTATCAACCTATGCCCACTCCATGACTTAGTTAAATCGGTGAACAAGAGGAATCGAGTTGTCCCTTGCAACATTCGACTGATCAAGCAGTTTTTAGAGTTTAGGCAGAATTGTGGTCACAAAAACACGCAGAACAAACACATGTTAATGTAAATTGTGTAACTGTGTGCTGTTGTTTAAGGGTTCTTTATAATGTATGTCTTTTTTTTTTTTTTTTTTTCGTCAAACGCAGTTAACTTTCAAACAATATTAAGGAATAAACGGCCTCGTTGAGTTGCTGTTTGTCGCTCAAAAGAACTGAAGCTTGATTGGTCATCGCGAATGTCGTCATTTCCCCTCCACCTTAACCACGCCCCCGTGTGCAACAAGCCGGAAGAGTTACTACCGAGTCCAGAAGGCGATCAGCTGTGTGGATATTTTCTTAAATTCCTCACTTTATAACTGAATATCTTTTACTGCGTATAGGACTACAACCTAAGTTACATTCTGGATTAGCGCTGAGGTGTTAGCTGTTTATTTAGTTATACTGGAAGTGACACCCGGATCAGTTTTAGCTTGCTAAAAATAGCTTTAGCAAAATATTTGTTACAGATTCAGCGTGGAAGCTAGCTCGCTCGCACGAAGACGGTTTTATTCAATTTATAAAAAGTAACCCTGCCTTTAACAAGCTCTTCTTTTCTGTTCTTCGCTACCTAAACCTCCTGCTAGATCCCCATATGTGCGTCATTTGAAGATCTGGGTGCCAGGAGAGTCACCCCATTTTTAGTTTGTTTTTGAGTGGATCCGTCTTTAAATGGCCACCGCAGCCACCTCTCAAGCCTCCGGCTCTGCCACCGAAAACCCCTGTCCGGGATCCAGCGGCTCGGCTACGTCCGACAGCAGCAGCCAGGACAGTACTTTCGAGTGTAACATTTGTCTGGACACGGCCAAGGATGCGGTCATCAGCCTGTGTGGACACCTCTTCTGGTACGAGCTGGTGCCTTTGACTGTTTTTCGAGCTTTCAGTTAATTAGATCTGTTATAATATTAAGATGGACAGAAATGATACTCTGATCTTTAACTTGTTTTAACCAACACACAAGTTACTGGAACGATGTGGTCTTTTGTGTGAGCGAATTCGGAATTCTTGCCAACTTTTTTAAAATTCTAGATTAGGTCATCAGATATTATTGATGATGTTGCCAATCTGAGATTGCCTCTATGTTTTAATTATTGGTGTGATAAATATCCAGGTAAAATGTTCTGTTTTAGTTACAAGCTGTCACACATTCTGTATTACTTACCAAATTCTTCACCTGTTTATCTCAACGCTACACTTGTTTTCCATTTCGCCTGGAAAAGTTGGCCATGCTTGCATCAGGTAAGATGGAGAAACCTTTGTTTTTCAAATGCTAACGAGGATGCATTCTTGCTGCTGGCTTTCAGGTATTTAAAGTTGTTTCTTTTATGCAGTGGCTGGAGACCAGACCCAACAGACAAGTGTGTCCAGTGTGCAAAGCTGGAATCAGCAGGGATAAGGTCATCCCCTTATACGGCCGCGGAAGCACAGGTCAACAAGACCCCAGGTGACTTATGTTTGGTTCTGGCCAGACTGACTAACTTTCTGGTTATGTAATCACATTATCAAAGACTTTCCTCTTTGAATATGTTTCAAAGTTAAAACAAGCACTTTAATAAAATGTGGTTGTGCTTGTAATTACTAGAGAAAAAACTCCCCCTCGACCACAAGGGCAGAGGCCTGAGCCAGAAAACCGTGGCGTAAGTATCGCACGTGAATGACAAATCAGGTGCTTTTGTGGCAGCGAATATGATGCATGCATGATGAAACCATTACGCAGGATCATGTAGGTGATGTAGCTCTTAGCACCTCTCCAGGACCTGTCCCACAGGGGTCTATTAAACAATGAGCGCTGCAGACTGGGGACGTCAGAACAGTGTGACAACTAATTAGAGCTGTTGCATCACAGTCTCACTAATTTACGTTAAATACTCTAGGAACCTCGGCATATTTGCATTAATGATGTAACGTATGCTTCCCAGGGTTTTCAGGTGTTTGGGTTTGGAGATGGAGGTTTCCAGATGTCTTTTGGTATAGGAGCCTTTCCGTTTGGAATTTTTGCTACAGCTTTCAACATCAACGATGGAAGACCTCCCCCAGGTATTTTCTTCACATTTTAAACTGTCTCTCAGAAGTGCAAAATCAAATAACTGCTGCTGATTCCCCCCAATCAGCGCCCCCAGGGACACCCCAGCACACGGACGAACAGTTTCTGTCTCACCTCTTCCTGTTTGTCGCCCTGATGATTATGTTTTGGTTGCTGATTGCATAAACGCACAGAAAAGAAACTTCCTGTGGTGTCCAGAAAGAACCAATGGACAACAAATCAAATGCATGGTTAATAGTCAAAATTTATTTTAAATAAAACTATAATGAATTTCCTTTTTGTGTCTAAGCAGTTAAAGAGTTAATTTAAATGACTTTATTTCCCTTTTACACCTTTCTGTTACTGTAATTGAATGTAATATACTGTAATTACGGCTTAAAAAAATGAGTTGGACATGAAACCATTTTTGAAATGTGAATCAACTATGGACGGTGAACCTTGTAAATAAAGAATCTGTCTGTCACTGGATGTCGGATCTACGAGTGTTTCCTTTTCCCATCTAAAGTCAAGCGTTTAACTCAGATTTGCCTGGAGCCAAGTGTCTTCTAGTTAAAAGAATGAGTTTAATTTACTGCTAAAAAAAGATTTTTAGTAAATATAAGGTAAAGAAGTTTAGAAAATGAAATACAAAAAAAGACAGTCTGATCTAGTCCCGCTGTGAATCCAGATGTTTCTCCAGAGACTCCGGCCGTGAAACATTGAATTCTGCTTCATACATTATCTGCTGGATCTTTATTTTGGTCTCGCATCTTTTTTGCGGCGCGAGTCTCTTCAGGGCCGGTACGAAGCTCAGCATGAAAAGTTCGTCCTCGTCTCGGGGCTTGTTCGGCTGAGCGTTGCCATTGTCCTTGACCGCCCATTTGGAGGGAGATGGCGCGCTGTCGGAGGTGGGCAGCGAGGGTGGCTCGTCGGGCAGCAGCTGACGTTTCCGTCCAGTTTTGCTGCTCAGTGCGAAGGGCGCGCCCGACTGCAGCTTGGTCATACCAGACTGGGGGGCAAACTGCACATCCTGAGACAATGAAGGGAGCTGGGGAACAAAGGCCACCTGAGGCTTGAGGTCAGGCCGGCTCACCGCCACCTTGCTGAGGGACTGCGGCGTCTTGACCAACTCCGACGGCGCATTTTCTCCCTCCGTGCTGCCAGACTCATCAGGATTGTCGTGGTCGTCGTTGCCACAGATGTCCGCCACGCCGCTTCTCGTTCCGGCGAAAGGCGCGATGAAATTCATCAGCTGCCTGTACTTCCACTTGCTGGGAACACTCTCTCCTTGTTTCTTGCTCTTGATCTCCATTCGGACTTCCTTCAAGTATCTGTCTCTCATATTTTTCCATTTTCTTTTGCATTCATCAGCTGTAAAACAAAATATATGTCAGAAGGAAGCGACCACAGTATTGGTGCGATTGGTGAACAAGATTGTGGTTAAAATACTGAGAATTCATCTGCATCCTTGCAATTTTAAGACTCCATTTAAGACGAGTATGCCAAATGCCGATATTTGGCAGCCCTTCATTTTGTGTTAACCAGAGCTCATTCCTTATCTGGATCATGGGGGGGGGGGGTTACATATCCCAGCAGTGACGAGGCAAGAAACAGGAATACACCCTGCACAGGTCACAGATCACTGCCTCAGCCGTGGCAACAGGATGGCTTAAAGACACACATTTCCAGATACTGTCGATTATAAGTATGAACTGATTCATTAATTACTATAAGATGACCTGAGGGGTAGGTTCTGACGTATCTTCATTAAATTGTGTCTTAATTAATCGCAGGTAAATTATGTGACCGATTATTAAGAGCAGAAAAAAAAGTGTGACCAAAAGTTTAGGTTCGTTGTTGGTCTCAGCTTAGAAGAAAGTGTCGGCGCGTTTGAGACTTTAACAGGTGTCTGGTTAGTTGCCTCATCATTAAACTGGCCTCTGCGCACCTGACCACACTTCCGGACCTCCATATTTTGTCTCTGACGTTTTGTATCCAGTTCGCGAGGCTTCGCGGCGCGAGCTGGTGTCGCTTCGGCCGCGCCGCCTCCCTTTCCGCCGTGCCGCACACGCGGTGCAGCAGGAGAACCGTGTCGCTCGCTCCGGCAGCGCGTACTGCGCCTGCTGCCGCTATCTCTGCGCGCGTCCGCGGCGACCATGCGGTCGCAGCCACACCGTCAAGCCCTCCGCGCTAATGAAAAAAGTAAAAAAAAAAAAAAACCCTCATATTGACCGCATAAGACATGTCAACTACCGCTTAGAAACATGTAACGTTTACTAATTTATCCGTCTATAAGCGCCCGAGTTGGACGGTGTCTGCCAAGTAAACAAAAAGTATCATTAAAGTTGTGATAAGCGAACAAAACAGAAATAATAATAGAAACACTCACATGGCAGACCCAGCGTTATGCTGATGTTTCTCCAAGCACTTGCGCGACTATCGGTGCAGCGGTAGTCCGGCATAGTCACGTTGTACAGCTCTGGATAATTTAAAACGGTCAATATCAACTTTTCGTCCATTTTGCCCGACTGTTGTTGCAGTGCTGCGCGTACGCGGAAGCGGCAGTCTTCTCCCGCCTTTTCCGCTCAGCGCTGCCTCCGCGAGATATCGCGAGTGGCGGGCGGCATGCCGCGCTGTGCCGCTCGGATATTCAGCGGTGGGGATTGTAGTTTTTCTTTACCACTGGAGGGCGCCAGACCCGGCTTTCCCATCATTCGATATCACATTACTAAAAAAAGAAATAATAATATTTTTCATTTAATTTGGCTAAAACGATGCAGGCAGTTCACTATATTTCTTAAAATCACCAAAGCTATAGTTTTTATTCTCCTATTCCAAAAAGAACCCTTTGAAGAAACTGTTTTCTTTTTCTCCACTTCTTTTTCCAAATATTGCTCTTTCGACAGAAAAACGAATCTTTATTATTCTAATCCCCTGTGATGAAAACCATTTTGGGCCAGCATGGTCCTGCTCCGGAGAACAACAATAACTGCAGATAAGCATCTCACACACATGCTTCAAACGATACATCAACAGTGTGTGTGTGCTATTAAAGCCAAGTGAAAAGGACGGGATGGTGTTTATTGTTATCTGTTTTCAAAGCCGTTATCAGAGGAGCTTAGGACAGATTGTGGAAATCCATTAATTCCTGGGGGGGGGGGGGGGG